>JAGTTF010002671.1:33496-45464 GCA_019095985.1 Streblospio benedicti | reverse complement strand
ATTTTAAACCCTGGTAAAACACTAACGTCCCCCAACCCCCTTTCGGAGAATACATCTTCAAAAACATACACTCTTTCCCTTTTCCCAATCAATCATCCCCTTCCATTCCATCCCCTATCCTTCAGCTATCATCTGTTACCACATTATATATTCTTTACACAATGTACTCATATGAGTACATTGTGTGTATTGTGTATATATAATGTGGTAACAGAAGATGATATAAATAATGTGGTAGTAAGGTGTAAAAGTATAATTAACATTGTTGTTTGAATTAACGATGACATTTAATTTGGTTTTGTAAAGTTGAGAAGGGCACTGAAGATGCTGAAACATGATCAAATAAATTTAAATTTAAAATAGGACTTTTATTTTTCGGATATAAGGCAGCAGAAACAGAAAAAAAGATAAAAAAAACAACAAGAACTAACAAAAAAGTGCCATCTCTAGACCATATAATTGCAAACCACCCATAAAAAATTACAGTAGTCACTATTTCTGGTTACCCTAGCCTGGCTACTAGACTACTTGTAGAGCCTAACATTGAGTTGATAAAACAAATGGACATATTATGCTTCTCCAACCTGCATTGGCCGTTTCCTTTCTTGTGGAACATATCTGCTTATTGTCTCTTTTCTTGTAGCATTGCAGTACTACTCACAAACATCCCTTCTGATATATCCTGTTGTTTATAACTTCTGTGTGATAAATGAAAATCACAAATAAAAATATTGCTAACAGTTTGTTTTTTTTTTCACCATAATGCTATTTGTATGGCTGCTATTTCCAGTTATTCACACACAACCATGTGCACACATGCATAGATGCAAAATGGCTCGGATAAAATTGAAGTTCCTCTTCACCAATACAGCTATCATTTTAGTTGTCATTATTCTATTTTCTTTGAATTCTAATATGCTCAGTGATCAACATACTAAAATGTACTCCACACACCATACAATGGACGTAATGGAGGTAATGAATTAAGTAACTACATTATATACACTCTTTTTTGTTACCATTATTTGATTATGATTAATACTCTAGATAGAGTGTACTTTAACATTGGTTCATAGCCAATATTGTGAAATGTCCATGTCTGGACTAAACAATTTCAACACCCACAAAGCGGTACCAAGAATGAACTGACGAACGCGAACAAATAAAAAAATAGATGGACGTCGATATGGAGGTCTTAACAACATTTTTTATGATATTATGAGAGTCACATTTTTCAAATTATTTGGACACTCAAATGTCTGGTGGTTAAATTCTATGTTATCATAAATACCTTTGTCTTCTAGATATTTTATTTATTTTTAATAAACTAGTTACTTGTGGGACAATCAATGTATTTTATCGCCAAACTTGGTTAAACGTAGTTTATTGAGATAACATGCAACATGGTAGGTTTCAGTAACAGAATGACATATCAAGTAATAGATTAACATATAAACATATATCTTACAGTACAATACAGTACACAGCCTGACAAACCTCTGTTTATGGTTGGCGCTGTGGTAGCTATCACTGGGGGTGACTTCATTTCTCTTCCTTCAAGAATATATATGACAAACACTATTCCAATTTTTATACATACTCTCTCTCTCTACACACACACTTTTTTTTAGCAAGCATATTTCTACCAACGATAGCAATTCTCGTAACATAGTGTAACATTGAAATAAATTATAGATATTCACAATTGTAAATTACAAGTTCAGTGTCATTACATTATAGGACATCCATCTAGAGGCTTTTTGATGACCTGTTAGAGCGGCGAGTTCTGTAGAATCACTAGTGATTGAACTGGGATTAGTAGTCTCCTGGTAAACGGGAACACTTGAACACTCACTAACTTAGAACTCTCTGATACAATTGAATCTTTTCATGATGCAGATCTGTTGGGGATTCATTCACAAAATAATTGTCATTGGGCTCCTATGATTTAAACTCACTGTCATTTGGTATTGGTGTGTTCAAGAGTTCAGATGACTGGGGAGTCATCATTTGTGGCTCTGATATCTCTGATGGGATAGTAGGCAAAGTATGTTGAAAGATATCCTGGGGTGTTACATCATCATCCACTTCATCCACTTCAAGTCGAACATTGGGTAATGTTTTCATTGTGCCAGGTACTTTTGTAACACTCATCATGCTCTATGCGATAAGAAGACTTTCTTAATTGAGTGCCTGTGAATTTCTTTACGAATAGAAATTTTGTGTCCACACTCACAACCAGATACCGATCTCTAGCCTTGTTTTTTATTACCATCTTGATATAGGTAAAACCAAGCCTCCCCCACTTCACAAAGAGCTGTCTTCAAAGGGTGGTTCCCCACCTGCCTTTGATATTTCACTAAATTTTTGATTGCACAAATGTTTAGAATTCTTCTCCAAAAATCAAAGTGCGATCCACCACTGGTAACTGTTCATTGTTGTATTGGTCTCTTTGATACAGTATTTCACGAGATGACAAACCACTACACTGTATGCAGGTGTTTAAGCAAGCTGTCACAAAGGCAGTGTGTTCTGGGTAATCATGCCCCCACCAGGTGACTGCTTAAGTATTTCGAGTTCCATCTCTTGAATAGCATGTTCCCCAACAGGGTACGGCTGTGGTAGCTATCACTGGCGTATAATCAATTATAATTTTTACGGCCTGTACTCTCTAAATTAAAAATATCCTGTTTAAATATTCATGGGTAAGGATTATGGATAGACATACAAAAACTTTCCCACACTCAAGATGCCTTGTTTCTATTTTACTTTCCTATGGTATTTTTCGCCAATAGGCTGCAACAACACTGATCAATTTTCTCATAGTCGCCATAGTACATGGATTGTGCGATTTCATAAAATTGAATCCGTTAGGTGTTTTGGCTTCCGATGAGCATACATGTCTTAGCATAAATTCAAACTAAATGTAATGCCAGTAGTATATACAGCAAAGATACTCTTTTACACTTCAATGATTTGGCTCCCAAGTTTTGGCTCGACCTTGCCTTGGCGGTGTCCTTGTAAGGTGGATGACCGAGCATGGCTAGCAAGGCAAGGCAATTGTGGCCCCAAGGCGGGTAGGCGTCGAGGCAAGGCCCGGCACAGCACTGTGTTGCCCCGAAGGTTACTATGAAGTTACTCATATTGGAAAGCAGAAAGTTTTGGCTCCGAAGTTTTGGCTCCGACCTTGGCCTTGGCGGCGTCCTTGTAAGGAGGTCGATGACCGAAGCATGGCTAGGCAAGGCTGGGCCGCGGATGAACGAGCACGGCGATGCTCGCACGCAAGGCGAGGCCCGGCACGGCGCTGCGTGGCCCCGAAGGCTACTACGAAGTTACGCGTATTGGAAAGCAGAAAGTTTTGGCTCCCAACTTTTTGCTCCGACCTTCACCTTGGGGCCGCCCTTGTAAGGTTGATGCACGGTAAGGCGAGGGGAGGCACGGCGCTGCGCAGCCTTGAAGGCTCGAGGCCGTGAAACCGACCAATCGGGTTAGGTTAACGTCAATTTTAAACCCATTAATCAATTCTCGATGCATTGAACGCCCTTCAGACGTCAATCGAACCAGTTTAAGCAGGTTTAGACCCGTCCCCTCAAGTGCATCTGCTCCCAAACCCATTTTCATTAAAATGTCGTCAATCGTTTATGTAACCATGGCTAAAGTATGTCACGACACATTCTAAGCCTGTTAATCAACCCACGATGCAATGTGCGTCCTTCAAATGGTTATCAAATGACAATAAAATATTTCCCATTCATGTAAAATACGCGTGCAGCATATAGCGTTGTGGTTAATCAATTTAAAACCCATTAATCGGCGGTGTAAAACGCCAGTGAATTTAGAAAGGATAAAACCTACCATTCTTATAAAAAGTCACTTCTCGTATTTTTAGCTCCAACTTTTTAGACCTCAGGGTTGTTTAATTTTAAAACCGTGAATCAACCAGAGTAAAAAAGGTGTCTTAGGAATTAGGACAAAGACGACTTCAGATTGCGCGCTATCGATAATATCGTATCACGCATTAAGCAATATTTAAAGACTGTTACTTTATATAGAAGTTCTAATACCGTTTTTTTATTCCGTCCTGATATTCGATATCAGAGCTGTGAAAACACATTCATCTATTTTTTATGAAACATCATTCCTGGAAATTCTAATTAGTGAATAAAAGCCGAATATTGTGCATGTATTTTTATTCCAAACCGTGTTCTATACACATCTATTTTTTGTTTGTTTTATGTAGTCGCTTTCCGTAACTATCCACCCCAAGATGCATTTAATTGAGTTTAAAAAACAAAACCCGTTAGTGTCAGAAATTACTGTGTCGAATCGAATTGAAAATAATAGATGTCAACCTTTAATATATTGTCATGGTTTTCAGAATGGGAACGTGTAATTGCGTGTATACACGGTTGGATTACACATAATAGCATCAAAAAGACATTAATGTGACACCTGCAGATTGCTGCTAAAAATTACTCTGTTGGAGGTGGTTTAAACTAACAACCTCTCTATACATAAGATGATGTTCATCACGGTAAAATGAATATGACTACTTCATTTGCTTAAAGTTTATTTTGTTTAGTCGAATTGCATTGACAATAGTTGCAAGGTGTTGCTTAGGTAGATAAAATTAAATGGAGTTGCACACAGTTTTCAGTGACAATTCATGTACCAAAATTCAGCGGGGTTTTTATACCTCTAATATTTTGACATTGATATTATCAGATATTGGATTATTTTATGGAAGTGCGTAACTTCCATCACTGAAATATTTTATAAATTCACGCTCTTGACCGTCAAGATTATCATTCTCATTGACTTTCTTCAATCGAAATTCACAAATATATATTTGTTTCATTAATTCGATCACATATACTACAAATATTGAATTAATACACCGTTTTTAGAACTATGTTTTATTTTAAAAAACAATGTAAAATGTTTGTTTTAAAACAACTCTGAATGGTTAATTTATTCCGTCTGAAATTACGATAGTTATAATTTCTGTTTGAAAAAAATATTTCATGATGAGACTCCCGTTTCGAAAGTTGAATAAACACAATAAAAACTGGGCGTCTATCTTGAATTTGTGATTACAAGTAATAACTAAAAACTAGTCATGTTTATATATTGCTTGTGTAGCAACATTTCACTCGCACAAATATTGAATGAAATATTAAAACCATCTTGTTGAAATGTGTGTCAACAAATATTTGCATCGTCCTCAAATCTATATAAATATTGAACATAAATCAACACTTATTTTTACAAATAGAATCACTGCATCACTAGCCTTAATATTTATTTATTTTCAAACCGTTATTACTTTCAACTTTTACGATCAGCTGATATGAAAGCAATTCGTGTATTATGATGTGATTATAGCCTGATCTGAAAAAACAAAATACTTTTTTTAAAAGGTTACACTTACTTCTTATTAGTGATTATCGTGTTAAGATGACAAAATTAAAAGCTGTCTAGTCGTAATAAAAATAATCCAACTAATTACAGATTTTGAAGACAGAAGCGTGAGTAAAATAAAACAAAACATGGAATATTTATCGTTAATTCAAATTTCGAGATAATGACGATAAACTGTAATAATCGATCTTCTGTCTAGTAAAATGTCTTTTCATGAGGAATGGCTTTTATTAAATCGTGTTAAGATGACGATAAAAGCTGTCCTAGTAATAAATAAAATAATCCAACTAATTAAATTTTGAAAACTGATAGAATAAAACAGAATAGAATATTTATGGATTATTTCGAGATAATGACTAATAAACGGTAATCGTCTTCTGTCAATAATATGGAATGGCTTTTATAATGTGAGCGTGTTTCCTTAAAAAATATTGAGAAAGATAATTAAGCAATGGGTATATTTTAAGAATGGAAGCGGGAATTCAGTGTTTTAAAATAGCGGCGTGTTTCCTTTTTCAAGGTGTACCGATGGTATATTTAAAGGCGGAAGTTAATTCAGGTTTAAAGTGTTCGATTTGTAGGCAATATACAGCCTGGTTAAGCAGGTTTTCTGTAGGAGAGAGCTTTTCATGTAAAGTCGGTGTCAAAGTTTTCGCTTTTATAGATGAAACAGAGGCAGTGTTTATATTGCATGCGTATATGTCCAATCGTATCTTATAAATTGTTTTCAAATCCTAACGACTGTTCTTTCACAAACTACAGAAGTCAGATGTACATGAACCGTCTTATATTGATAGTATAGGCCCTTTTAACTACAGATTAGTACGATTTGGTTCAACATTGATGTTAGTAGTTGATAACAAATGATATATAGCTCTATATTTGTCAGTTTACTGGTGTGATTTGATGATTTTGATGTAAGTATTAATTCGACAATTTGAATTAATTTTTAGATTTTTAAAAATAAATATTTGTATATTGGTGATACAGTCATCTGGACAGCTTCGTCAGCAAATTTTGACAGTTTGCTTTCAAGATTTAAACTTGCAGGATAACGTCAATTTCGAGAAAGAAACTTGTTATGAAATATTTTTTAAAAACTGAAATTATAACTACCGTAATTTCGGTAAACATTTGTACATAGTTTTTTAAATACAAACATTTTATAGATTTTTAAAAATAAAACAGACCTCAAGGTGTATTAATTAGATATTTGTAGAATAAGTGATAGAATTAATGAAACAAAATCTATATATGACGCATTATGCTCTTTTGGTTCTCAGATCTAACGATTCTTCAAACAAACTTGGACTTTAATTTTTAATTTTGATGTTTAATTTCTGCGCAAAAATAAAATCAATTTTGTTACACATATCTAATCTCTTCTTCTTCCTAATATTTTTTGTTGATAATATATCATAAATTTGAAGTCACTTACTTGCGGTGTATTAAAAGATAATACTAGATGATGAAATATCTGATGTTCACTCAAATTTGACTGAACAAAGTGTGTTTAATGAAAACTATAGTCATGATGGTCAAAGATTGTGAATTATTAGGCGTTCAAGTACTTCTCCCCTCATCAATTGATAAAAGCGGTATATATGTATTTAAAAGAAATAAAAATAACACTTTCTTCACCTATTTGTTTTGTATTTCGAGCTAAAATGAATAAAAAGTAGATATATTATACACACATTATTTCAGTCATTCAAAATCGGTGGAATCGTTGAGCCCACAGCGGCCGGATCACGATAGACATAAAACACTTGCATAACTGAACAATGTGTGTTTAATGAAAACTGATGCGGATGATTCAAAGAGGTTGCCATTTATTCAAGTTCTTCTCCCCCCTCATCAATCGATCACGACATCTGTTGTTGACGAGGTATATATATGTTTAAAGAAATAAAAAAAAATAACACGTTCGCCTATTTGTTTTGTATTTCGACTAAAATGTACTAAATAGATATTATATTTACACATTATTTCAGTCCATTCCACGACAGAGAAACGTCGGTACAGCGGCGTGATGGCGTGGACATAAAACAGTTTAAGGTACTTGCCGCAACTTGATCAAAGTGTGGATAATAACAGAAATGATGATAATCTTGATGACCAAGGCGTATTATTAAACGCCATTTTTCTCCCTACTCCTCTTACATCAAATATGGTGACGGACTAACGGTATATATTTTTTTTGGGAGAGTACTAAAACACGATTCACCTATTTGCTTGTATCTCGACTGAAATGAATAAAGTAGATGTGTATATTAATGCGTTGGCTAGCTCATCACATCGAGGAACATAGAATTTAGATGAGTGTGATGGCGATGGACTTTTCAAAGCATGTAGTTAAGACACTTGCTGATAAAGTAATGAGATAATAGCGAACAGGCAGCTTGCGGCGTGTGGCGTGCTCATGTTCTCCCCCCTCCTCTTACATTAAATATGATTGACCGGATGCCGGCCGGTATATATACTTTTTAAATAAAAGCAACATGTCACCTATTTGTATATCTCATTGAAATCGAACAAGTAGATATTATATTGCATTATTTCATGGATTTCTGGTGAAATAGAAGATCGATGAATTTCGGGTAGGTGTGATGGTTGTGAAAGCTTTTCATCACTGAGTTCACGTGCATCGCGTTGCATCGTGTGAAAGTGAATAAGTATCTTGACTTGCGTTATTTATTTATTTGCTTTTATGTTTGTGTAAAATGATTAACTAAATTAAAAATATTTGTTATTCTAGATAAAGCTTGAAGTGACTTTAGTCATTGCCTGAGGCCAATATTGAAATAGAATGGGAGCTTGTAAAAGATGATAGTTTTAAATATGATGTATGCTATTGCACATTGCACAGAGGTGGAAATAGAAGAACTTGTAAATTCAAAATATAATATATGTCATGACCCAGCATTTATTTTGATTTAGTCCATAATAGCAGCGAAAATCTTTGATTATTGTCTTATGATATATTCTTAATCCAATACTTTATCTTATAAATATTCATAGCCTCAACCCAAAAGCACCCACCACTCTGTTTGTTAGCATGTCGTGATACAGGATGTCATGCAGGATGCATTTGTGTCGCTGAAATACTTTGTTTACAGACTCCCCAACTCCCTTCTCCTCTACAACCAGCTCACTTATGTGACGATCTCGCTTTCACAACAGCCCCGTTAGGGGTACCGTATTCAACCTATCCCACTTTAGGGATCCGGGCGCTACCCCGCGCCATCACCTCGTGCTACCGGCTGCTTTGGAGGTGAGAGCTAGGGGAGTTTCCATACTACTCAGTACCTCAGGGACACAGGGTTATCAGATCAAGGAATTCTCCCGTCGTTTACATGTTCCCATAGCCAACTTCCATTGACCGAGACCCGTAAGAGTCGCAGATCTAACTTTCCCATTATCCAGATCACACATACCCCTTAATCTGAGTTCGAATTCCCGGTAGCCCCCTCCCCAATGTCAGGGGCCAGTCCCACTTGGACTAATGGACAATTTCACATTTTTTCACAGGGCTTATTCGCCGGTGGCTTCTACCGAAGCACCCGGGTCCGTGATCTTCCACCAATTGAAACGAAAGTCAGTATTGCTTGTAAAGGTAATTTGGAGGATCGTGGACTCGGAACTCACGATCTCCCGTCTATGAATTCAGACCAGTCATATGTCATAGGCGGTTTGCTCTACCGATTGAGCTAATCCCCGAGACGAGGAAGCCACGCTCCAACTTCGACCATATGCTTTCAGACACACATGTCTGACACCTCGCTATACTTAAGCCAGGCTAAAGCCTCAATCCACAAGCACCCTACCGACTCTGTTTGTTAGCATGTCGTGATACAGGATAATAAGCATGCAGGATGCATTGTGTCGCTGAAGTACTTTGTTTACACTACCGTAATTTCAGTGACGGAATAACCACTTTGTATTAGTTGTTTTTAGAATACAAACATTTTACATAGATTTTAAAAAAATAAAACAGACCTCTAAGCGGTGTATTAATTCGATATTTGTAAGACCTCTTGAATTAATGAAACAAATTTATATGACATTATGCTCTTTTTAGTTCTTCTTCCTAATATTCTTTAAATATATATGCGTGAATGAATTTTCACTTTGGGAAGTATTTGCATAATGTTAAACGTTCAATTTCTTTTGATATCTTCTCTTCGAACTTGAAGAATTTGATGATGATGTTCACTCGAATTTGACTGAACAAAGGGTGTTTAATGAAAACTAGATTGAAGTATCTGATGTTCAAGAAATTTGAATTACAAACTTTAGTCATGATGGTCAGAGATTGGGTTATTAGAGCGTTCAAGTTCTTCTCGCCCTCATCAATCAATCACGACGTCTGTTGACGGTATATATATATATATTTTTTTTAAAGAAATAAAAAAATAACACGTTCACCTATTTGTTTGTATTTCGACTAAAATGAACAAAGTAGATATATTATATTTACACATTATTTCAGTCCATTCCGCGTCGGCGGAATTGAATTTTGAGGAGCGTGATGACGTCGGACATAAAACTGTGGTTAAGACACTTGCCGCAACTGAACAAAGTGTGATTAGTCAAAACTATAGTCATGATGGTCAAGAGATTGTGCTTTTAGAGCATTCAAGTTCTTCTCCCCCTCATCAATCGATCACGACGTCTGTTGACGGTATATATATTTTTAAAGAAATAAAAAAATAACACGTTCACCTATTTGTTTGTATTTCGACTAAAATGAACAAAGTAGAAATATTATATTTACACATTATTTCCGTCCATTCCCGATCGGCCGTAATCGTCGAGTTTTAACCGGCGTAATGGCGACAGACATAAAACTGTGGTTAAATCAAATATGGTGACGGACGCTAACGGTATATATATATTTTTTTAAAAAATAAAAAAACACGTTCACCTATTTGCTTGTATCTCGACTGAAATGAATAAAGTAGATATTATATTTATGCGTTATTTCAGCTCTTCCCGCTTCAGAGGAACCGGCAAATTTAGATGTGTGTGATGGCGATGGACATAAAACTGTGGTTAAGACACTTGTCGCAACTGATCAAAGTGTGGATAATAATGTGAATGATCATCAAGAACTTGAATTATTACCGCGCTCATGTTCTCCCCCTCCTCTTACATCAAATATGGTGACGGAGGCTAACGGTATATATATTTTTTTAAAAATAAAAAAAACACGTGTCACCTATTTGCTTATATCTCGACTGAAATGAACAAAGTAGATATTATATTTATGCGTTATTTCAGCTCGTTCGGTGACAGAAGAATCGACGAATACCGACGAGTGTGATGGTTGTGAAAGTAAGCTTTCATCACTGAGTTCACGTGACACCGTCACAATCGACGATCTTGAATAGAGGTAAGATTTATTTATTTATTTGCTTTTATGTTTGTGTAAAATGATTAACTACGTATTAAAGATATTTATTATTCTAGATACAAAGCTTGAAGTGACTCAGTCATTTACTCGCAAGAAGATGATCTTGTAAAAGATGATAGTTTTAAATATGATGTATGCCGCTATTGCACATTTACTCGTGAGAACAGTGTTGAAATAGAAGAACTTGTAAATTCAAAATATAATGTATGTCACTATTGCTTATTTATTTTGATTTAGTCGTAATAACCCAAAAAAATCTTTGATTATTGTCTTATGAAATATTGCGCAATCAATACTTTGTCTTATAATATTCATTGTGATATTTTGACTGAATATAATTTGTTCTTTTAAAAAAATTAATTTTTTTTCTTTTAAAAATGAAAATTATTTTTTTTTGCTTTATTTTAGTTGAGATCACGTAATTTAAACGGACTGGACAACAGTAAGGATTCACATAAAATTTAGTCAATGTATTACATCATATTTTAAATCCTTCCAGGGGGGTCCTTTTTTGGCCCCCCAGTTTCCCCCTTTTAGGGGGCCCCCCAAGGTTTTTAAGGAAACCCTCACCTTTTGGGGTTTGGGGCTCACCAATTCCCAAGGTTCCCGGAAAAACCCTGAAAGGTCCACCATTTTCCTGGCGACAAATCCAATGTATTTTTTCATCGGGGCTTTTCCCCGGCCCCGGGGGCGGGGGGGGCCCCCGGGAACTCAGAGGTCCCCGTGCCCCCGAAAAGCCAACCACTTGACGATGGCGGATGCCATTGGCTTTGGGAATTTTTGTTATTTGATTAAAAATTTTGAAATTTTATTATGTTATATCCCGGATAAATAATTTCCAAAAAAATACCCAAATTTATCTAAAAATTAAAATTTTAATATTTTAGTACATATATTGACAAACTGTTTTCCCCTTTGACCATATATTGATTATTCACCTTTTTAAAAAAAAATGACAAGGATTATATCTTTTTTCACAACCGCTTTTTGTCAAGTTAAAAAAATGTCAAGTTCTGAAAATATATATGAATCACTTTTTTTCAAGGGCGAAAAAAGTCTTTTGTATACGATAATCCAACGCTGCTGGCAAGCAACCGTTTTTTTACATCAACGCACTGTTCCAGAATTAAC
>JAGTTF010002671.1:17489-33396 GCA_019095985.1 Streblospio benedicti | reverse complement strand
TACAAAATGTCAAGTTTGGTGATGATAGGTAATAGCCTTCCCAGGAGACAGATAAACACAAATTCGTAATAATTTGTTTTTAAAACACATCATAATTTCATCAATAGTAGGCCAAAGTACACCACAATCTAATCAGCTTTGGAGAGTGGTACATGTACAATGAAGCTAGATATGAAGTTTGGTGACCATAGGTCAAATACTTCTACCTGTAGCGTGGTAACAAGGTTTATTACGTAACGCTCATAAGTTCGTCAAAAGTAGGCCAAAGTACACCAACGTCAATTGAACTGTGGAGACTAGTATAGTGAACTTAACTGTAAAGTTTAATGACCATAGGTGAAATACTTATCCCAGTGCAGTGGTAACAATAATTTTATGCGAATATTCAAAAAAAAAAATCAAAAGTAGGTCAAAGTACACCAATATCAAATCACGTGAGGAGAGTGATATGGACATACCAAATGTCAAGTTTGGTGATGATAAGTCATAAACTGTTCTCACAAGACAGATAAACACAATTACGTAATAATTTGTTTTTAAAAACACATTGTAACTTTTTTAAATAATTTCAAAATTCTCAATAATTAAATTCCAACCCCAAAAAAAATTTTTAAAAATTAGTTGCCTGGAATAGTTGCCTGATAAGTGAGCTGCTACAATTTTGGGCATGTACGGTGGAATTGGGCTCTGTTTAAGTTGTATTTACTACAGACTCGCATTTCTTGAGTTTCTTTGTTATTTGAACAACTAGGCATGCACACTGACACAGAAACATGTATATGATTTTCTTTCAAAATGATTCATTTGGATCTGTTCTTTTTCTAGCAATAAGTCTAAATTGTGAAGTGTATTTATAAGAAATTGAGATTTGTGGGGAAAAGGCTGAAAAAGTAAAGAGGATGTAGGAAAAGCAAAAAGGGGATGATTTTAAGGATATTGTGGAAATAAACCTTCCAAAATTACTGGGGTGTGGGAAAAAATATAAAGCTCAGAAAGTTACTGCAGGTAAAATTATCGTGCAAAAATAAAATCATTACTTTAAGGGGGAATAATGAAATTCATTTGGTCTAACACCCATGGGCTTGAATTCGAACCTTAAATAACACATTTCTTGATATTAGGGGCAGTGGCATTTATACATGAATTTTACGATCGAATCGCTTTACCCATGTGAACATTCTAGGTAGACTAGAAGGGCATTTTTATTTTCATTCCAAAATCTTCTACTTTCTCCTCTGCCGCCATTTACAACACGATATTTCTAGGTGAGTTCCACACATCCAATAAACATAGTTATAATCTTGCATACATCCTACAATAGAAATAACTAATTTTAATATTACATTTAATGCTAGCGAATTTAATGTAATAAAATACAATTTATTTTGTCCACTTTCATATCATTCTACAAATTGTTCTACCACATCGCCTGTGTGGACAATATTATTAATTTATATAACCAACAACCTTACAAAAATCATTATCAAATGCATAACCTTTACACTTTACCTGACCATATACATGTACGATAGTTAATTCCTCGCTGTCCAAAGCACACCCTGCAAGTTTTACAATCTGTCATATCTCGTGGAGTTATAGGTAAAGCTTTTTATTCTATAATGTTGCTCATCTTATAATGGCAAATACATCTTTCTTACCCCGCCTGGGGAGCGCGTATTAACAGTTGCTATCGTAGTGCATGGTGTTCATCACATTAATGTTCACTCAGCCTGACCTGTACCCCATTTAACTTGCAGGCACCAGCAAAAAATCAACTAGTCCAACTCCAAAATTAATTTGAGCACGCGCTGATTATTTCTCATTTAAAGGGTGTGGCCCGCGTTTAGTCTACATCTCAACCGTCCGCTTCCAAGCCTTCGGCCTTTAGGATCTATCAGACCCATGCCCAAACATGTTCAATCTTTTCTTGTACTTTCATTAAAAAAACAAAAACAAAAAAACATGAAAATTAATTTGATATGCTGCCTGGTTTTTCCTATTCAGAACTCATGAAATTATCTTTGGGCTCTAAACTAAATTTAAACTGCTTATCCTATTCAAGGTATTTTTATTTTCCTGCAAAAAACAAGAGTCGAATTTCAGTTGTGTACATCAAATCAGCGGGGTACTGAGGAGAGCATACATAATTAACTGGTAGGGGAGGCAGGTCAAATTTAGGGAGGGCACTGAAATTTTGAAACTTGATCTGGGGGGTGCAGGGGGTGGGGGGGTGGGGGGCGGGGGAAGACTTTAATTTTACTAACATAAAAAATGAATCGGATTCTTAGGTGGAAAGCATTCAAATAAATTAAGAATTTTTTTTAACTATTTAGAATGCAATGGTACATTAAAAATACATGTTTTCAATCATAATCCAGCAATAATACTTTGACACCAATGGCGTGTTTTATTGAATAGCCGCTTGGGTGTTTATTAATTTCAATACACACGGGTGGTGTTATCTCATTTTCTAGTTTAAAGCCCCCAGTGTAAATAATTAGCGATTTATGCTTGAATTGTACTATGAATAATGAAATTATATTGGTAAAGGTTATGACATTTCAATATTATGTGTATAGTTTTAACAAATGGTTAAAAGTAAGCAAGACATAATTTTACATTTATATTTAGGACACAAATATACATGGCAATGTAATTTCTGAAACAAGCTTTAACATAACAACAGACTCTATATCACAGTTTGATAATATCAAATTAACAATAGTTGTAGTAACACCATCATCTTGCACTATTCTTTTAAAATAGCCGACATTAACCCTGTTTTGTTTTTGATAATATGTACATTTCCCATTTTGTTTAACGAAAACCTCTATTTACACACATGTTTTTTCGTTTTGCGGGTTGATAATTTGTTAATTAAAATCTGTAAAAGTCAAATTAATGGTTTTATTTACATTTTTCTTTGAATATTTTACTTTATCACCTTCAGAAGTGAAATAACATTTTTGGGCTACGTTTTTATAACGCATATTTTTTATATGGGTTTGAATAAAACCAGGTGTTCTGTTTCTGCTTGTTTACAACATGGCCGGTTTATTCCACACATTATTTTTTTAATCTCATTAATCATCAAGTTTTAATTTACAGTATTCAGTCGGCAACCATTTATGTCTAATATCTGCGGGAAATATGTTTCTCTTAAGTCTGGAACTAACAAGTCTTCTAATAGATTTGCAAAATTGCTAAATATACAGAATCTGTATCATGACTAAGTAACTGTAAACATTCATTTCTGCAAATAAACTTTTAAAAGTCCTAAATAAACTGAAGGAATGATCTATTTTGCGCACTGAAGAACAAACAAACCCATAACTAGGTAATTTGACTTGTATCCGATCGGGTATGGTGTTAATCTTGTAAAATTTCTGATCTAATTTTCAGTCAGCGAAAACTAGGTTTGTTTCACACAGCATTTTGCAAATTTAATCATCACCCGAAATCACCTTGACTTGTTTCTCATAATTCTGAATAAGCTTACCATAGCAAGGACCAAAAAGTTTCATCTGCTTTCAGCTATCAAAATTTTAATTTTTCGTAGTCAACTAACCTCCGTTTTCAGTAACAAATCAATAAATTCTTTAAAAACAAAACTCTGGTTTTTGACGTACCTCTGCCATAAAACTTGATACGCAGATTTTGTTTTATATACCAGTTTTATCAGTTGAGTTACGTAACCACATTTTTTCCAAAGTAACTTAGAAATTAATGATTTACTAACCATATTGCTTTTTAACCCGGAATGAATAGTGATTTTCAATTTTTCATTCAATTGAATATTGCCGACATCATTCATCATCAAAAAATGATCATCACCACGATCTGTCTTTTCTGCATCAGAAACTAGTGACGTTTAATCTAATGATTCGCCACGATCCTGTTTTTCACAAATTTCTTTAATCTTTTATACCCTTTTTCTTTTACCCTTTTTTCTTTTAATTCAAATTCTTTTTGTATTTTCTAACAGTTCATCAAATCTTTGTTTTAATCTGATATTTGATCGCTTTGAAATTCCGCCCCGCAGTTGTGACCGTGAAAATAGCATCATTAAATTCATAGATGGTTTGAGAAGCGGAACAATATCCATCTATAAATAAATTGTCGATCTTTTTTCACCACCATTAAATTTGTGCTATACATGACATAGAAAATGCTTCAAACCCGTACTATACATGACATAAACTTGCAAAACTAAAAATCTGCAGTTAGACCTGTCGGAAATTTTAAAGGAGCCATAACAATTTTCAATCAAATATCCTGCGACAAAGGTTTGTTTTGATTATGTTTATAAGACGTCTTTCAAATGAAATCTGTGAAGATTATTGACAATTGCCATTACAAATTCTGTTTCCATTTTATAAAGACTATTATAATCATTTCTCATTTTTTTTCATTTTATTACGACATAAATCAAAATAAATAAGCAATACTTTCAAACAATGCATTATATTTTTAAACATGTCGAAGTTAAGATTCTATAAAAATCGAATTGATTCTCAATTGCTTTAAGAAATGGCCTTTTCCTGGCTATATATCAAGACTGTTCATGAACAGTGATAGTGTGGTCAATGATGTCAATCTACAATTGATAGTTTGATGGATGAAGGTTGTGAGAACTTGACAAAGACAAAATCATAAAAAATATTTTAAAAAGAGGTTCTTCATTATCAGCATTTTGTATTGCGATTACAGTTTATAGACATAACGGTTTCACTAGTCGAAACAAGTTTAAGCAATTATCTGCAAACATATAAAATCGAACAAAAAAACAATTTTTCCTGCACAAATTTTTTGACAGTTTAGAGAAACTCAAGTCAAATAGGTAAAGAACAATTTTATAGTCAGTTAAAGCAAAAGCATATCTCCGACGATGAATACCTACTTTGTCAGCAATTATGGACGCAAAAAAGAATGTCTACTATGGGTATTTTTGTAACGCATAAATATAATATCTACTTTGTTCATTTCAGTCGAGATACAAGCAAATAGGTGAACGTGTTTTTTTTATTTTTTAAAAAAATATATATATACCGTTAGCGTCCGTCACCATATTTGATGTAAGAGGAGGGAGAGAACATGAACGAGCTAATAAATCACGTCCTTGATTATCATTCACATTATTATCCACACTTTGATCAGTTGCGACAATTATCTTAACCACAGTTTTATGTCTGTCGTCATTACGCTCGTCAAAACTCGATTCCACCGACGTGGAATGGACGGAAATAATGTGTAAATATAATGTTTCTACTTTGTTCATTTTAGTCAAAATACGAACAAATAGGTGAACGTGTTATTTTTTTTATTTCTTTAAAAAAATATACATACCGTCAACAGACGTCGTGATCGATTGATGAGGGGGAGAAGAACTTGAATGCTCTAAAAGCACAATCTCTTGACCATCATGACTATAGTTTTGACTAATCACACTTTGTTCAGTTGCGGCAAGTGTCTTAACCACAGTTTTATGTCCGACGTCATCACGCTCCTCAAAATTCAATTCCGCCGACGCGGAATGGACTGAAATAATGTGTAAATATAATATATCTACTTTGTTCATTTTAGTCGAAATACAAACAAATAGGTGAACGTGTTATTTTTTTATTTCTTTAAAAAATATATATATACCGTCAACAGATCCCGTGATCGATTGATGAGGGGAGAAGAACTTGAATGCTCTAAAAAGAACAATTCTTGACCATCATGACTATAGTTTTCATTAAACACACTTTGTTCAGTTGTAGTCATAAAAGAATATTGTCACAGTTTGTTCAGTTGTTTTATACACACGCCATCAAAATCAAAAAATCAATTTTTAACTTGAATGGACTGAATTAATATAAATATAATTATATCTACTTTGTTCATTTTTAGTCAAAGATACAAACAAATAGATGAACGTGTTATTTTTTTTTTAAAAAAAATATATATATACACCGTGTTCATTTTTGATGAGGGGGAATCCATTTATAGGCTATTTAGCGTCATAAATATTTGACCATGATTAAAGTTTTCATTAAACACACTTTGTTCAGTTACAATAAAGTGTTAATATTCACAGTTTATAATGACGTCATCACACACATCAAAATATATATTGCCCCTATCAAATGGAATGGACTGAAATAACCCATAAATATAATATATCTACTTTGTTCATTTTAGTCGAGATACAAACAAATAGATGAACATGTTATTTTTTATTTTAAAAAAATATATACATACGTCTTGAGCCCGATTGATGATAAAAAATATATCAATACCTTAACTACCCAAATAACCCAATCGTGATCGATTGATGAGGGGGAGAAGAACTTGAACGCTCTAATAACCCAATCTCTTGACCATCATGACTAAAGTTTTCTAATTCAATATCTTGACCATCACGACTAAAGTTTTCATTAAACACACTTTGTTCAGTCAAATTCGAGTGAACATCATCATCCTCTTCTTCAAGTTCGATGAGAAGATCTCTTGAGATTGAACGTCTAACATTATCTTTAATACACCTCGCAAGTGACTTCACATTTACGCATATATATCTAACAAATATTAGGAAGAAGAAGAGATTAGATATGTTACAAAATTGATTTTATTTTGCGAGAAGTGGATCACTTCCCTCATACAAAATTAAACGACATCGTTAACGAAGATATGAGAATTTAAATAGAGTAATGCGTAATATATATATTTGTTTCATTAATTCGTTCACTTATACTACAAATATCGAATTAATACACCGTTTTTAGAGGTCTGTTTTATTTTTTTAAAAAAAATCTATGTAAAATGTTTATATTCTAAAACAACTGATACGAAGCGGTTATTCTGTCACTGAAATTACGGTAGTTATAATTTCAGTTTTTAAAAAAATATTACATAACAACCTCTTTTCTCCAAATTGTCGTTATCGGAAATTTAAATCTTGAAAGCAAACTGTCAAATTTGTGCTGACGTAAGCTTTTCTCGAGATGACTGTATCACTAAAATACACTACTACAGGCGTTATAATGAACAATAATTTTGATATACACATAATATTCACAAATTGTAGAAATATAATTCAAATTGTGATTATTGTTACTGAATAAAAATATTTTTTTTAAAAAATCGAAAATTAATACCAATTGTTGAATTAATACTTACATCAAAATCATCACCCCGAGTAAACTGGCAAATATAGAGCCATATATCATTTCCATATTAACTACTACCGAATGTGTTGGGCTCAAATCGTACAGGTACGCATCTGTAGTTGAGGATCTGTCCCTATCTATGTAAGACGGTCTTGAACATCTAACTTCAGTATTTGTGAAGGGACAGTCGTTAGGATTAGATAACTGAAAACAATTTAAGATACGATTGACATATAATGATGTAATATATACGACATAAATTTATTAGTCTTCAATATACGGCTTATAATAGTGAAATTTTGACACCGACTTACAAAAAATGCTTTTACACACGGTAATACGTCATGCCACGAAACTTGTTTAACATAGCCGAATATATAAACATTTACACCGCTAGTCGAACATTCTTTTAAGCACTTAATATCCTGCATTCTGAAACACATCATCGAACATGTTTGGAAAATCAAACACGCAGCTGCCATCTTAACACTTAAAAACTTCCCGCTATTTAACACAATCACGTGACAAATATACTTATTACAATATTATAAAAGCCGATCCATATTATTGACAGAAAATCGAGATTACAGTTTATCGTTATTATCTCGAAATTTGAATTAACGATAAATATTCCATTCTGTTTTATTCTATCACGCTTCTGTTTCAAAATCTGTAATTAGTTGGATTATTTTTTATTACGACTAGACAGCTTTTAATTTGTCGCCTTAACACGATAATTAATAAGAAGTAAGTGTGACCGTTATGAAAAAAGTATTTCATTTTCAGATCAGGTTATAATCACAACATACTTCACGAATTGCTTTCATATCAGTTGATTGTAAAAGCGTGAAAGTAAAAAACGGTTTGAAAATAAATATATATTAAGGCTAAAGTGATGCAGTGATACGTGTATTTGTAAAATAAGTGTTGATTTATGTTCAATATTTATATAGATTTGCGGACGACAAAATATTTGTCGTCACATTTCAACATGATGCGCTGTTGTTAGAATTTCATTCAATATTTGTGCGAGTGAAATGTGGCTACACAAGCACACTTCCTTGTAATAATATAATGTCTACTATTTCCGCCTTTCATACAAACACGTCGACGTAATTTCGACTAAACAAAATAAACTTTAAGCAAATGAAGTAATATTCATTTTACCATGATGAAATATCATCTTACATGTATAGAGAGGATGATAGTTTAAACCACCTCCAACAGAGTAATTTTTTAGCAGCAATCTGCGGGTGTCACATTAATGTATTTTTGATACTATTAATCGTAATCCAACCGTGTATATACATTACACGTTCCCATTCTTAAAACCGTGACAATATATTAAGGTTGACATCTATTATTCCCCATTCGATGCGACACAGTAATTCTGACGCTAACGAGTTTTTAAAGTCAATTAAAACACTATCTTGGGGAGGGATAGTTACGGAAAGTGACTGTTCTTAAAACAAACAAAAGAATAGATGTGTATAGAGCGCGGTTTGGAATAAAAATACATGCACAATATTCGGCTTTATTCATTAATTAGAATTTTCGGGAATGATATTTCATAAAAAAAATAGATGAACGCGTTTTCACAGCTCTGATATCGAATATCAGGACGGAATAAAAAACGGTATTAGAACTTCTATATAAAGTAACAGTCTTTAAATATCGCTTAATGCAACATGAATGGGAAATTTTTTTTTTGATAACCATTTGTCGTTTGATACATTGCATTTGGGTTGATTAATGGGTTTAAAATTTGTTTTAATGAAAATGGGTTTGGGAGCAGATGGGTTTAAACGGGTTTAAAATGCTTAAACTGGTTTTTGGTCGGTTTCTGTTCAAGGCCATGGGCTTGCTTCACTGTTCATAAACCTCTTTAGGGCGTCCCCAAGGCCAAGGTCGGAGCCAAAACTTTCCAATTACGTAACCATCGGGGCCGCAGTTATTGCCCGGCTTGTTTCGTTTTCATTCACCTACACTTCTTCTTTCTTTTCCCCTCAAAACCAAAATTATGACCCCCGATGGTCTTCAATTTGAAAGTATGACCCCCTATGACGTCAATTTGAAAGTATGACCCCCCTATCTGCCTGACACCCAGCAAATTGTAAATGACCGGGGCCCTTACAAGCAATAAATACATTTTGTACATATGCCGATATTGTGGTTGCATTTCCTGTAAACACAGAGCTATAATCTTACCAAAATCACTAAATGTATCCGAAGAAAATGCAATGGCAGGTGCGAGGCGTGTAAGCAAAAATGCATTCTGATAATGGACAGAAGATTAACGATTGATGACTGCACACAGTTCACAGTATTCAGCAGTGATCTTTGATTTCAGTTGATTGCAACCTGTTGACGCAATCACTTTTTTGGGTGATAAAGCAAATGCATGGACATGTAAACAGAAGCCGGTGCATGACAAATCAAAGGACTGAGAGTTCTGAAATTGGCTGAGCTTTAGAATGTTTTGGGGCTGGGAGTGCATAGTAAAATTTTCTTCAAATGCAGTGAGTAGAAATATAAAACAGTTAGCAACATTGTCTAGATTAGATAGATGACTAAATACAAATTCATCCATTTGATGATAGTGCTGCACTGCATAACACTTTTTAAAAAACCCACCGTCTATTTGTCTTTTTCTAGCTGATGGTGAGTCATAAGGCAAATACGGTCTAGCACAATCATTTCATTTTTCTCTAAATTACTTCTTATCTGTGTACATAACTGTGTGTCAGGACATAATAAAGCAGAGTTCTTGTTGGTCTAAACTTGTAGTGGGACAATTGGCCCCTTGGTAAGGCAAATCAATGGGTCAATTTCTGCTTGATGGGCCAATATTTTTGCAGTAAATTTTGACCATGAACAGTTTCAATAAATAATATTTAAAAAAACTAACTCCAGTGCTCACTTTTATGCTGATGTAACCATGACTTATAGTGAAATTAAGTACAATGGCTTAAGTAATGTTATTTCATATTTATTTATTCACCTCATCATAAGGCTGGCAGTAATATTTTATCAGCATTTCCAAATCTTTTGATCTTAAATCAAGAACATTTGTTTCATTTTGAATATTATTTAACATGCATAGGCAGAAAAAATAACATCAACACGCATCACTTGACTTCAAATCTGTCTGCACATTGCAGAGTGGGTAAAATGATTATTTTCATAACTGTAAGCGCATTAATGGCGGTTTTCGCTGTTGCTAACGCTTTTAAATAACACGGCGTATTAATTTTGATGGCTACGACGTTTCCCACCTCATTAATCATCGGCGATTGTCGGCCGCTTTCAGTTTCATTGATTAAATATTCAAATTGGGCACTAATTTCGCGCGGATGTGAATATAGTAAACGTAGTAGGCGGTAGAGAGGGAACACAATGGAAAACATTTACGACGGCTATAAGCACCGAGACTCTGCGTACTCGGCTTAAAAAATAAAAAACTAGTTCTAGCACAACGGTTACTGAAATAATTGTAACCACGTTTTGGGGGAAAAAAAAAAAAGAGTATGATATATATCCAAATGGGATCAAAGACAAGAAAAAACATCATTTGGTGCTGTGCACTGAAACTATATGTATAAGGCAGAATTCCCACTCATATTATGTATGGTACTATACTGCTTTCTCCCGGTGTCTCGTTGAATCGGTGCACCCACGGTCAGATATTGGGGGGGCGATATAATGCTTCATAATTGAATAAGCGAGTGAGTTTGTATTGAATACAAATATGACTTAGGTGATTTTACAAGTTGTCTGATACCGCCATTACTACCAAACCTGACTATCCATGATCAGGTGCAAAAATACTGCAAAGACAGTACGGTAAACCTCAATAATATGCACTCTTAACGTAATGAAGTAAATTGGCTAAGCAACCTTGATATTGTTTTGAGAACACAATGTACTGACGTGTTTTACTTACGAGGTGGATATGAAAGATGGTCCAAAATTAAGTGACTTGCCCCTGAGTAAGATTTGTAGTTGTAGGCATAATGTTAGTGACAGCTATGCATTTATATTCACATTTCTAGGTGCACCCGATTGTTCGGTCCGAATTTTTGCTAATGTTGCATTGATTTGGTGGTCTGTGCCCTAATGAAGGAGATGATGAATATTATATTTTGCTTAAATACGTATCTATGACGTGCAAACTGTCCAAAACATCCTATGCCACTCAAACTTTGATTTCTTTGCAAATTCAAGCATTCAAAGGTTGTAGGTTTACAGAATACGCAACAAGTTCTACATCATGTCGTATGTTTGAACGCCCAGAAATAACACTTTTTTGTAGTTTAATGCTTCAGAGTTTACATCGATGCTAGTTTAGCATATAAACGTTAAATAACAGCACAATAAAATAATACAAAATTGATTATGTTCGACCAGCAGCAGCTCTTTCAGAGACATATTATTTCCTTATCCGTCCAGCTAAATCTGTACTTTCTAGGCCACGAGGAACAAAGGTTTTTGTAGTGTTTGTTAATATTGTTTTACTCTATATGCGTTCATTGTTCAAAACTGTATAAAAATTCAAAATTGTAGAAGATATGTTAAAACATTGTCTTACTTTGAAGCCTACAAGATACCACGAGCGGCATCTTTGCACTGTCGTCTGAAATCATTAAAATGCCATTTAACCTGTATCATAGGTTCACTTTTAATTGGCCCTAAAGGGTTTTTGCTGAATTGTGTAATGTGATCTGACGCTTACAACAGACAAAAACATTAAAAATGAACACAGCTGCTATAACATTGCTACAGAAGGGGCACAAACATGGCTTTGAAGCAAAAAACATTTCTGGCGAAATTTGGATAAAAGTAAACCTTTGATTAACAAGGGAAAAGAGGATTTTTTCATGGAAAATTGCAGACATTTTGGCCTAGAATCATTTCATTTGAGAAAACAACCAATTTAATGGACATCTAATATCGCTAATGTAGAGCTGTGTACGTACTCGAGGCGGTTTTTACATAGTAGTGAAATAAGTGATAAACTGACTGATGTTCAATTTTAATTGGACACTCACTAAGTTCTTGATAATCATGGAAAATTAATGTTTATGACTGATTGTTATTATGATAGTCTAATTTTAAGACCTAATGACAAATGACAATAACTATATATCCATGTACGATTCTGTTAATCTTGTAAGTGTCATGTGGTTTCATGTTATTGCTGTATTCTACTGAAAGGGGATTTTGATAGTAAACAACGTCGGTGTACGAGCACATAAAACTAATACAAGGTATCACTTCTAAAGACAATCAGACAATGGTTTGTTGTTAAGATCCAATGATAAAATGTCATTAGTTACGCCAGTGTCAATAACAGGTGATATCTACAATTTGGCTTTATAAAGTAACAATCATCATCGACCGAGTGTTTTGTACAATTATAATACTCACGATTTAAATTTTAAAGATTACTCTTATGTAAATTAATTGTATTTTACAATAGTTGTTACTACAATTCGAATGGCTCTAACGGTGCGAATTGCAAAATGTATGTGCAGAAATTTTAAAACCATCATTCATCTATTCATTCTACAAAACTTGTATGTGAGACCAAAGGAATTATATTTCAGATCTAAATCCGTGTGTGGAGTGGGTGGTTGGGGTGCTGAAAAAATGCTACAGATTGTGATTTCTTACCCTTTCATAATCCCATGGCCCAGCCCCCCTCTAGTTTGAAGATCAATTTATAAAAATGTCTGTGAAGTTTATGAAGTTCAGAGCTTCACATATCTAATAAAAGTCAAGGACGAGTGTTTTGATTTTTATTGATTATGAATTGACGTATAACAATTTAAACAAAGTTATTATCAATATCATCACAATATGAACACTTTCCAGTTACACACGCACCACAACGCAAATCTCTACACCGTCTATCAAAGTCCAACAATATACAATGTGCATTTACTATCAGATTATCCTTACTTTAACCTTGAACCAATTTGCAATGATAACACGTTTTCTAAAAGGTCGCTGTTATTTTACACTATAGAAAACTGTAACTTGGATTTATAAAACACCAAAAATAAAATTTAATCCCCCCCCCGTAAAATATGATCACACTAAACTGAGGTCCACACAAGATCTGCATTCATCTACAGAGCGTTTCATAAATAATCCTTATAGTCACGTGTATATCGTGTGAGCGTATGCAGGGCTTTTGCTGGTAACATTTTTTAAATCTTGTGTATCATATTGTTTTCATGGTTCATACTCTATCTAAAAAAGGTAAGCCAATACCATTCATTAAGCTATACGTAATAGTGTACAGGCATATACATTTACAATACAAGACATACAACAATATTTACATAGTATGATAGAAGGTCATTTATCCTGGATCTGATAGACAAATATTTATATATTTTTTAAACAGGATAATAAGATCAATTACTTATTGAGCTTTCGGCAAATGCTCTTGCCTTGTTCAGAACAAATGACGTCATAGGTCGTCACTGTTGGCACAGGACAGTCCCCAGCTGCCCATTGCGCCCCCCCCCTAAAGGGGTCATCACGTTGCTCCATATGGTGGGAAGGGTGTGTCTGCCTCCATCTCTGTTGAGCAAAGGTCTCAGAGATTAAGTACAACGATTGTGATGCGTCATATGTTGGTGAGACAGAACGATCCATTAAGGCAAGGTTCATGGAACATAGACGCCCAAGCTCCACAGGACTGGAAGTATCTGGCCATTTACACACTGACCAACAGGGGCAGGGCATTTCTCTCGAGGATGCAAAAGCACTATGTGTTGAACCGAAGTATTTTGAACGTGGAGTGAAAAGCAATTCAGATAAGGAGACTGAGACCTTCACTCAACAGAGATGGAGGCAGACACACCTTGACACTTCTTGATATTGAGTCGTGTACGTGTTTGGAAGATTTTGTACTTGTGCCCTGTTGTATGATTTTTGTTCAGTTCGATAACGTCTCTTACACTACTGTCATATTTCTGTTTTAAAATCTTGTACAGTGCTATCACATCTCCTGTGATTCGGCGATAACTTAGTGTAACTTAATTTATTCATTTACTTATTTTAAACTTTTGAACGAGGCGTCCATGCGGCAGCTTATCGAACCCTTTCATGAAATCACAATAGACAATGTCAACAAACCCCCCTTGATTCAGTCCATTGAACAAGCACCTTTATCGGTTGTAGTATTTATCAGTTGTAGTACAGTGGAACGTCCATTTATGAATTCGAATTGTTGATAACTCAGTAAATTATTATTTCTCATTTAAGAGACTGAGGAGTTCATAATAATGGTCTCCAATAACTTGCACACAATACTAGTGAGGATATTAAACTGGTCTGTAGTTGCCAGCTGTTTGTTCCCTTTTATAAGTCGGCGTTATGTTAGCCCTTCTCCAATCATCCATTCGGCAATCCTCGTATGTTTCCGCTACTCTCACAACATTCCGAGTAGTTCCGAGTGCCAATCAGGGGTAGTCTTCCCGTTCTCATTGAGGTATAGTATTAAAATCATAGTTAGGGGTTTACTTATCACCTCCCTTAGCTCGTCCAGAACTTGAGTTGATTTGGTCAAGGCCAAGTGATTTCAAGACTTTGGTGTTAGTTAATGATTGATACACTACTTCTTCTGTTAGATTTGTTATATTTATTTATAATTTTTGTCCTGCATTTGCAGAGTTTGGTAATCCCCAAGTTCTCGTCGGTTCTCTTGTAAAGACTGATGTAAAAAATCTGCTAGTACTTGGGCTTTCTCTTTGTCTGGAGATGTAAGTTCTTCTTTATTTTCATCAGACTTGTACAGGATTTGTACCACAGCTTTTACTTTTGACTTGGCACTTAACATAACCCCAGAACATTTTTAGGGTTAGTCTTGACTTGTTTTGCTCATGAGTTTTCATATTGTGTTTAGGCCTTTCTAGTAATTCGTCTTACTTGTTTTTTAAGTACACAATATTCTTTATAAACCTTTTATGTCTGTCTTCTGTTTGTAGGAACCTCTGCCATAGCCTATATTTCTTCTTAATTTTTGCCAAATCCTTTCCTTCCAAAGGTACTGCATGTTTATATTTGAATTCCTTTTATTCTGTGGTGTACACGGTTCTGCTGCTTTTTTATAATATTTCACCAAATTATTCCATTGGACAGCATCACCACAGTCACTGAAGACCAAATTCTAGTCAGTAGCAAACATTTCACCCATTTTTACATAATAGCATTTTTTGTATTGTGTCTTTTGGCTGGTCGTTGCTGTATCACACAAGATTTCAGATCTTATCATAAAGTGATCTCTTTTCCCAAGTGGAGATAGATATGCAAGAAAAAGACACAATCTGACAATAAGTACATGGTATTAATTTGGTATTAATTTGCAAATATTACAAATATAAATCAGAATAAGTATATGACTTTCTCGAAAGAATTACGCAGTTTCAAATCTTGCTAAATCAAATATATTCCCCTAGACTACCCGGTTTGTAGCTATAAATGTACACATGGCAGACAGACCACTGGATTTCAAGTGGCGACGTCTGGCGGTATAATAGGCAGCTACTATTCTGCAATGACTGTTGGACTGACTGAAAGAGAAAGAATGCCTACCCATAATGCATCTCTACAAAACTATGCTGTTGTAAATGTAGAATGGGTTTTCTCCATATCCTGGGAAATATAAGGGTCATTGGCATACAGGACGTCTAAGCTACATATACAGCTATCAAGACAAGAACAGGTAAGGGTTACATGATTTG
>JAGTTF010002671.1:0-11504 GCA_019095985.1 Streblospio benedicti | reverse complement strand
TATTAATTTAGTACAGTTGAACCGCATGATAATTAATGGATTTGAGAAAAGGTATTTATGGCTACTAATAAACCACTTGTATTTGGCTACATAGCATTTTCTCAATTGCTGCTTTTAATTAATCTTTACTACTGAATTTGAAAAGGAAACATCAACCTTATTATTTGCATTTGCATTATAGCTATAAGAACAATAAAAAAAATAATGATTATTAATTGATATTTTTTCTTCTTAATATGTGAGTAGTAATGATACATTGTACTGGGTTTGTCATGAGTAGCATTTACTAGCATATCTATTTAAAACCCAGATTTTTCTATATGCAAGGCCCAGGGGCCCTGTTAAAATTTCCAGAAATAATAACAAGAAATCAATCTAATAAACTAACATTAAGTAACATCATCTTCAACTACATAGACTGTATGCAAAGTGATCGAAAATATTGCATTTTATGTAGTTAATGAAATGGTGGCCCCTTGCGTTCAGAATTGGCTCCCAGATATTCAGAGTTAGGAGCCAAATGCCCCTTCACTCAAATCGTGATTTCATGCCCTGTAGAAAGTGTCGCTTTCTCTCGGTCGCCATGAATTTGTGCGTCAGTCATATCAAAATAACCAAAGGGATCACAGTAAAGTGTGTTCCCCACCATGTCGAATATTGTGTAATGAAAAAAAGTCTCAATTGTCGTGTTAGTAACTGACGCCGCATTTACACGTTTTTCGGCATTGATAGATGTCTGAACATCGCTAAACGCAGTGAATATATCGTCTTTGTGTTTAACCATTTCTGCAATTTCGTGTTCCGTCATCTCGTAATTAAGCCATTTTCCACCAATGTTTGATGATGATTGCGTTTGAATTGTTACAACCATTTCACAGTCACGTCTTCTGACCACAGCACGGCGCGTTTCCCCGAGCAGAATTGTGGATTCGTGAAAGTCTGAAGCGTCTTTAGCGATCCGTATGACGGATAATATTTGTGCTACTTTTCCCAATAGTTCGACGAAGAAAGTCTTTGTGAGGAAAAGTTTCTTGGCAAACAGCGTTGAAGGCGAATTCCCGTCCAATCTGGTCAGCAAAACCTGAAGAATAAAACAACAAAAATTAGATAATCATTTTCTTTTTAAACGCAATATTGGCTCTCTATAAAAATTTGTTATACAATTTTTTTCCATTCAACCTTAAATTTGATATGTGTTTAGAATTGATTGCTTTATGTTTAGCATGAGTGCATTATGATTTTAAGTGTCTAAATGAAACGTTGCACTGTAAACGTCGTAATTTCGTATTACTGCCTTGTGCGTCTGCGTAACTTGAACTTTAAAAAATAGTTCACTACTTTAAGATAGAAATATGAATTTTGGGTATGAAATAGTAACTTTCTAACATGTCCCTGATATGAATTGTAAATATTTTCTATGATAATCGTAATACACGTTGTTTGTACAAGCTTTAAGCCGAGTAGTAATACCAAAATGTTAAGGTCAAGGACAAGTGGAGGAAAATTCTGGTTAATTTTGATTAATTGTGCGTGTAAATTGTTCGCCTTACACGTAGTCCTGTCGCACGTCCGACGTACGATGTCATAGCAACAGAATTGTTTATTTTTGAATGTTTTTGAAGTTATAAAGAAAGTTTGTAAAATATATGGAAAAATGGTAGAAATCTATGTCATATTCCTGTTACCCCACGAAGTAAGTTGTATAAGTAAAACATAGTAAAACCAGTTATTGCAAGATTATATTTTCCCTATGTTCCACTGTGTGTAATTATCAAATTTTGATCGTTGAGTTGCTTGCACAGTAGCTGTCAGAGACGCTGGTTGATTTGTGTCAATGTCAAGCTTGAATTTATTGTAAATAAGAATTGTTCTCTGTAAGCTCACTCTAAAGTAATTCTTGTATATAACATGATTCTGGGCTTTTGATAGAAAATTGTTAGCATAGTGATTAAACCGTTCTGTGTGTTCAAGATGTCATTGATTGTCAAACGAAGGTCATTAAACAACAGACAATCAATCAAAGTGAAATCAAGACAAAGTGTATGTTTATTGACTTTACATAGCATTTATTCATTTAAGGTGCATTAATTGGTCTAAAACAGGCCTAATAAGTCTACATCTTTCTTGCCCAAATAAACAGTTGGCTGGTCAGTCATAATTGTTTGATCCAGAGCTTGGACTTTAAATATTCATCTATTTCAAACACCAAATTAGAGATTGTATACAGTGGTTCAATTATTACATGTATCTAATGCTGGCATTAGCAATTTTAAGGCTATGAAGTTGGTCAGTTTTATTTGGTTCAAGATGACTATATTGTAGTGATGTTTGTCAAGCAAGTTTGATATGGAAGGTTTATATCATCACTCTTTTATTAGTCTGCTTGTATTGTTACCACTAGGTGTTAAGGTAGAAAAGGAATATTTTATGATGAATTCTTTGTTAAACAATTATTCTCTGGATTTTGTAGATCTCACAGCAAATTAGCAAATCAGCAAATTGGCAAGGTAGCAAAGCAAATTAGCAAATCAGCAAATTAGCAAATCAGCAAATTGGCAAGGTAGCAAAGCAAAGTGCAAAGCAAAGTAAAAATAAACCAAAGTTTAGATTAAAGCATCTTTTGAGCAACTCTTGAGCAAAGCATAGATGTATAGATGATCAATTGGTAAAATGAAAGAAACAATAAATTTACAAAAATATATTGCTGTTGCAACCTTGGGGTCGTGAGTTCGAGTCCCGCTAGGGCCACTTGATATAGTCAAATGGAAGCTTAGGGTTGTAAAACCTGCTTTAAGCTATATCTATCTTTGATAGAAATATGCTTGCTAAAAAAGACTTGAGAGAGAGAAGTGTAAAAAAGCTTTATTACTGTTTATCAAAAAGCAGTGAAAACTCAAAATAAGAAGAGTGAATTTGAGGAATTTGTATGATCGATTATACAATTACAGTTTAATGCTGACAGCATCATTAGATTTAACATCTAAGCGATCTAGATCTCATTTCTGAATGATAGCTTCAAATATAGTACTTTATAACAAACTGACAGTATAGTATGTAGGATAAAATAAAATAGTCTAGAGTACAAATACAAAATACACTAATTATACACACCAATATACTGGGTAACATATACAGGTTATGAAACGCATTAAACATTTGGACCACAGAACCTGCAACTATAAAAGTAGCCGGCCCACGAACAAAATTACATGGCCTTAATCATGTTACACTAAACTAAGAAGTCTGCCCATGAATATTGAACCCATCTTGCCCTGGATAAAAAGCAGCCGGCACAGTGCTGTTGGGTAGGCACCAGAGCCCTGTGTGAGTTATAAGTTTGCATCCTACTAGGCACTATTTCATACCCTGATATATACATATTGCTTATTCCAAGTGAAATCCTGACTTGACCAAATAGTAATTTCTTTATATCAAGTTTCTTGTTAGCGTAAATAGGCATATTATGTACTGTGCCCGTACGAAACTTTCCCTTGGAAGTAACCCTAATTTACCCCTAATATTTCCCTATCTCATTGCAAAGTAAGGTTTAAAGACAAACGGAATAGCCTGGATTAGCCCAACTTGTGATTAGCCCTATTTTAAGGGTAGCAATTAGCAATGGAATTACACTAAATTTGCAGCAATGTGTCGGGTTAAATTAGGGCTAGCAGGTGTTCCTGCTTGAAAAGCCCTCATTTAGGGGTAAGCATCAGTCCTCCCTAATTAATGATACCTCATGTGTTAGATATTACTCCAGGGCTAACTCAGTGGAAGTGAGAAATTTTCTAAGTCCAAACTGGACTTAGCAGTTTTACAAGTTTGAATGGTGACAGCATTTTTTGTACCTTTGTAGAATTTCTGTTCAAACATTTTTTCTATAGGTTGTCTACTTTATTTATTTACAATTTATTTCTTATAAGTCGAGGACCCTTGTTTTGAAAGAGTTAATGGGGAATTTTAGAAAAAAATATAGGGAAATCTGACCATATTTTCTGGCAGCCATCGATTCAAAATAATGACAACATGCTTGTCAAATTCGAGAAACCGCGAACGTTTGTATTTCATAACGTTTGGAAAATAATTAATATCTCCTTATTTTTCATCTGATTCTGGAGTGTAATACATATTTTTAAAGTGGAAAATTTCTAGATTACGAATATGATGTTTATTTTACAGTCGAAACACTCAATTATTGATCTATGTCCCAAAATATTTGTTTCGTTTTTCGGGGATTTGTGGGAGGCTAGCTTTAATTGTGACGACCAATCCGTTGTTCCAAGTAGAATGGGCATAAAATTATCATTTAAATGATACCAAGAACGTCTTAATAGCTGTAATATTAAGCAAATAATCACCCAGAACACTGACACCTGTGTTTTTACCCACAACACCATAACTGACAGTGAGCACACATCAAAGAGAAACAGCCGCCATGGTACATTGTACGCTTGCCTTGCCCGGTTATAATTATCATTGTAGTAAGAGGCACCCTGGGAAGAGCGCTAGCGCAGTTAAATGGCAGTTAAATGGCGAGCACAGATCAAAGGGAATTCAGCCGCTTGTGTTTATTATCTCTTACACTAATTAACTGCTAACCTATAAGTATACTTACCAACAAATCTAAGCAAGAGGTGTCAGAGCCAATTAAATGACTGGTCGTTTAACAGTTAACCGTTGCCATTTTCTATAGGGCGCTCTATTGATTAATATAAGCTATTCTTTGTTTCTTCCAATCAGTACATGTGTTTAGACAACATTTCTTGAACGCCGTTTAAGATGGCGGATGTTGACAAAAATAATATTATGAAATATGATATTTTTCTTAATAATTCATGCATAGATTATATGTTTGGAAATTTACCACATATTTCTAGAAAATAAATTATGAATGAGAAAAGCTTCGTTAGAATGTTATGAAAGAATGAATGGATGTCTGTCGGTGTGTGTTATAGGTGAGTGTGGACATGTGCTCTCAAGTTTTGGATTTTTGTGGACTTAGAAATTTGAGCCCTTGGGTATAAGTCGACTAATATGGTTTTTAATAGATATTTGGGGATAAAATATTCGACTAATAGGCGAAGTTTTACGGAAAAATCATGGAAAGAAAAGGACAAACTGAAAGCTGAAAAACCGAGTCAATGCAGTAACAGTGACAGTGTAGATCTAACTGTAAACAGCAGTAGTAGTGTTAGACAAGATATAGTGAATGAACAGACCGAATTTGTCAATATTGATAGTGATGTGCAGAATCTTAACATTGAACATGAAGAGGAGCCTACCGGTACTAGTATGACAGTTGAAGGAAGGCGTATTGTGAATGTGCAACATCTCTGTACTAAAATGTTTTGTGGAAAATGCCAAGTCAGACTCCATTTTCAAGACATTGTTAAGGAGCATAAAATGGGTTTGGCAAGCTACTTTACGTTCAAATGTCCTCTTGACATTTGTCAACACCGTACTGTAATAGGTACAGACACCAGGAGCGCTCATGGTCCTTTTGATGTGAACTCAAAAGCAGTGCTAGGTATTTTTTTTTACTCCGATTACATTTCCCAATAGAATTTGTGAAACATTGATTCTTTCCATCAAAATTTCATTCTTATCAACTGTTTAATGACAAGTTGATATCCTTTATCAATCTTTCGAATGATGAACTGAATCCGTGAATTAATTTTATTCCAATAATATGTGCTTTTAAAGATTTATGACTCAAACATTTTTGTAATTTGGACATATTACAATATGTGTTTGACATCAACATCATGTTACTATGTACAATATGTTAAAAAATAAAGAATTTTGACCTGATGGTTTTTTTTAAATAAGTATTTTTCTGAGATTTTGAGTATGATATGTGTAATCTCTATGTGTGTATACCATATGTTAGTAAACACAAATATTTCAAAACATCTTATTTTTTTGTTCCTATTTGATACAAGATATATTAAGCTAACTCTGTGAATTTTTTCATAATTTTTTACCAGAATTTAATTTTCACATGATGTTAATCCAATCTAAAGAACAAATTGGATTTGTGTGTTAAACTTTATTAAACAATTTGTTTTTGATGAAAAAACTTCTTTAAACCAAACGTGTTTTTCAATGCAATCCAACTTGGATTTTTCAGAAAAACAATTTTACCCCAGGCCATCTTTTGGCTGAATCTCTCTAGGGACATTTGTCACTTTGTCCATGCAAGTCTCATTGTCTACAGTTATTTTACACCTGATAAACACTGATCATCACAGACCGTACACATGTTGGTTTAAATACTGGGTGATCTCTCCCCAGAGACAATCGGAGACAACAATAGAGGCTCTATTGAGAATAGTCAAGAAAAGATATCATTAGAATCATTTTGAATAATTGAGGTTGTGAAATGTGTTTTTGTTAGAGAGTGTGTGTAATTATAGAGGTGGTTTTAATAGTAGGTTCCACTATTTTAGTCGTGGTTGATTTTTGCTACTGTGAAGCCTTAACTTGGTAAAAACATATAAGGTCAAGCTAGAGGCCAGAGATGGTCTCTCTATCGCTTTCTTAAGGGTTGTGACTACGAGAAATGGTCTTATTACAGAGGTGGTCTCGATATAGAGGTCTTAGTTATAAAGGTTCCACTGCATACGTAACACAATCAAATCACACCTCCACAAACAATTGGTAATACAGTAGAACCTCCAATTAAGACCACCTCTATAAAGCCACCACCTCTTTAAAGGGACCATGGAGAACGCTGATCACAGTGTAATAAACCACCAAGCTGTCCATCAATTAGGGATCGGCTTATCTCGGGGTTTATCAAGGAGGTCAAAGTCATAGCAAACTTTATGAAGATTTCTTGACGAAAACCATCTCTTTCCAATGCTTATCCAAACGTGGTTTTTTAATGAAACATTGGTAAACCACGTTTGGATTTGAGCAAAACAACGTGTGTGGTTTTCAACAAACCACATCTCTTAATGATATTTGCTTCACGCTTCTGCTTCTTCCCATCTCCCTAGGGACCCCCGTCACGCGTCCTTGCAAAAGGAGGCAAATTGAGTACTGTATATTGTACATTAGATTCTGCTTTTATTTTATTATGAGAATGGAAGTGTCAATGGTATCATAGTGGAATCTCTCTATTAGAACCAACCCCGGGACCAGCCACAATCTGTCCTAATAGAGAGTTGGTTTCAATTTAGAGGTTCACCATATATGACAGATCAATTTTCTCATGCACGTATTCTAACAAGTAATGCAGTGTATGAAATGTATGGGTTGGATTTTTGTGTAATTGATATGTTATTTTACGAGCATATGTGTAAGATTGCAAAGTACATTTATATTTATATATCAAGTGGCAGCTATTTACGTTTCGGGTTAGACATTTTGATTATTACTTTATATAAACTCGAAGAGATTTACCTACTACACATGAGCTACAGACAAAGAATGGGGAAAATTTTTTAATTGTCGCCTTAAAAAAGCATTTTCTCTTTCTTCATCATTCATTCTTCAGAATTTAGAAAAGCATCACACAAAGTTCCTTAATAATCATCACTGTCTTTGATAGTAAATTGATACACTAAAGACTAGATGATACTTCAAACACAAAATACACAGAACTTAAAAATGAATTAGTCAATGATTGAATATTTAATCCCTTGGAGAAAAAATCGACTTACGATCAGCTACCAAACCGTTATCACTGACTAAAGCAAACACAGTCTTAGGTATAGTTCTTACTACAATGGGAGTCAGTAGGAACTATTAAGATAAGGGGGTTGTCTCATTGTGTAAAATAATCAGAGAAACCTGTGTGTGTGGTTCTAATTGAGAGATGATTGTGACACTCGGGACTGCAAAAATGGTTTTAATGGAGAGGTTGGTCTTGAGAGGTTTGCATTACTTATGATATATAGGGGGAAATTCGGGACCACAAAAAGTGGCCCTAATATAGAGGTGGTCTTAATTGGAGGTTTGACTGTATATGACACTATGACAATAATAAAATATTATAGACAGAACTATGGTGCTAGGGACTATATAATTATTAGTCCTATGTGCTAATAACAATTAATAGCCCTGGAAACTTATCTAACAGAAGAGACATAATATAATACATTCCGAAATTTCAAAAACAACTTGAAAACTAAACATGTAAAGACTGGAGAGATCACCTCTATAATACAACAATTTCTCATGGTCCCAAACAATCATCAGATCCTCTGTGTTTATTGGCAAACTTAATTTCATCCCTATAACAAGCACCATCTGTTGTATCAACATCAGATCATAGAGACCATAATCACCATGACATGTCCACACGTGCCTAGTGAGAACCTCAAAGATAAGTTAAATGGTGCGTGCGTGTGTTAATTACTGTGATCATGGTCCGGGATCGTGGTAATTTGGGTTGTTTACAATTGCGGTGACAAGCTCCTGGGACAGGTGGTGATGAGATGTTCTTAATCCAGGAGGTTACACTGTATATGTATATTATGTATGTATATTTGCATTGTTACGTCAAACAGAAAACACGTCCGTCAATAAATCGATTTTAGCAGATTCTTGATAGTAATGACATAGGTCCTCACGTGTGATTAACTTGTATAGTTTACATCTATCTTTAGAACCTGAACACATGCATGATCGCTCTATATCATGGTCTACCAGTCATTGGCCGTGTTTTTTCTTCATCAGTCTATTTAACAGTGTTTTAAAATTTTTGTTGGGCATATTAATGAAGTGTTTCACAATCTTTGTAAATATTACGACTGATAGCTTGAATGTCGGATTGTCCTAATGTGAAAATCCTTTTTAGCTTATGCACTTGATGGGAAGATTGCCATAAAAGTCTTACTAACAAGTATTTGAAACTCTTTCTACCTCTATTTCAAATCACAATCGTTGTTGTTTTGAACTATAATCAATTATCATACAATGTGGATTAACCTCTAAGCCCACAGTGTTGCCGTCATGCAGTTGCAAACAGTCCTTCATGTTCAGAAAACCTTAATAAACAACCCTTGAAAATGATATGTAGCATGTCTAAAAGCAGTGATTATCACCCATGATTATCACCGGTAAATTATAAAGCTCTGATGTGGTCACTGGCAATCTTAGAATCTTTTATCTTGCATGCCGCATCCTGTGTTTGTTTACATAGCCCAAGCATGCCACAGGGAATATACAGTAGAACAACTGACCACAAGTGGTCTCAGTAGAGAGGTGGTCTCTTTATAGAGCTGGACTGAGTTGGAGGTTTCAGTGTATTACATAATTTGACCTTGGTAGACTGGGCTAGCGCTAGACCCATCTGAAATTTAGCCAATTGGCTAAACAACGAAAAAATTTTTTAGCCAATTGATTTTTTTTTAGCAAATTGGCTAAAGAACTAAATTATTCTTTAGCCAATTGAGTTTCGTTTTAGCCAAGCAAAAACCTATGTAAAGTAATTAACATGGTAATGATAACACAAACATCATTACATTTAGTTACTTTGACAATATTCCTACTTTAAATATATCTTAATGATATCTGATCATAATTGTTTTTTTTTTGTCAGATTCTGTATTTGTTTGGAGACAGAAAAAGGTAATTTAGAAATTTTATTAAATTGTTCCAACGTTTCAACACAATAGTGTCCTCTTCAGGGAAAATATATACAATTCAAAATTAAAATTTAGAAACTAAAAACAACAAATAAACATTAATAAGCATATATAAGGTACAACCTCAGTGATAATGGGTGTTAAGATACGTTATTTAACTAGGTAAGTATTGCACATTTTGTTCTATATTTCTTATAATAGTTAGTTATATGCATTAATTTAGACAGTAGGTGTGAATTGTATTAATGGTGGTTTTCATAATGTGTCCATAATTTTGACATTTAGGGATATTAAATCAGTGGTGTACACATTGGTTAAGCCATACAAGGATTAGAAACAGTGTAGGTTACAAAGTACAGGGGGGAGCACAGGAATTTATCAAGCTATGAAACTAATCTAATCCTATTGTAATGTCTACTCTAGCTACTCCTGTGGGCTGATATTGAATCTGGGGTTCAGCACACCATCCTAACCAGAACCCCAGATTCAATATTAAGATTGAAAACAAGCCTGTTGGCTTGAAACTGGTTTCAAGTAGAATAAAGTTTTTTAAACATTTTGATCAGCATTGCTGCTTGTGTACTCACTATAGAGAACTCGGTTGTACTGTTTAACCACTATCTGAAGACAAAGTATTGACGTGTTGTGTACCCATGAACGGCAACTTTTATTGACTTTTGAATGAAATTTTCAGAAACAAATGTCAATTTTTATCAACCCTTTGAAATTTAAATTACTAAATTAGCCTTGCATGTTACAACACACTGTGTGGGCATTAACGAAACAAGGGTTGATAAATGCTGCAGAATATTGATGTAAATATTCCATCAAAAAATGCTTCAAGAAAACAATAGTAACAAGTTATTGAAGTCCTATTCTTTTTGGTCTCAAAAAGTCAATATGGCCACTTTCATTCCACACACAATGTGTTAGATTTGTACTTGAAGACTGCATTGTGTATTAGCTTGCTTACATAGGGCATTATGGTTTCTTTGTTATGTTTCTCAATATGTATTTTTAGTATGTATGTTAGCATGCAGCTTCAGTTTCAAACAGCCAGACAAAGAGATCTTTGTCTATGGCATAGTCAGGTGACCTCCCTTATAAAGTCAGAGGACAAACACTTCTTCAGTCTAGTTTAGGCAGCTGCAGTGCATGTATCAAAGTCAGTATAGAACAAAGAAAAGTCAAAGAAGGAATAATTTTGTCTGTTTTCCACCAAAGCTGCCACACAATTTGTAGGTGTTTTGTACATTGTATATTTTATACTGTTGAAATTAATTGTTGTTATTTACGTAAGCGTTTCTGAGTGGCAATGACATGCAGTTTATTTACTCAATTTCATTAGATTTGAATTAGGTTTTGATGCCCCGTGCTGAGATACAGTAACATGTTACATATATTATAGTAGGCGGCATTAGCCTCTCCCCTCAATGCTTTGTTATTGCAATACTTTAAAGATAGCAAAATTAATGTACAAGGAGTCATATTCCAAAAGCAATTGTTTTAGTTTATTATAGATCACCCTTTCGATCATCAATATTGTTTAGCAATATGAATTGCATCAAATCAATCGAGTTCAAATCATGTTGTACAGTGGACTTCAGAATTATGTAGATAAACTGTGATTAATTGACAGACAAAAACAACGGCAGCAAGATGACTGTGCCAAGATCTCAGTCTGTCAGTAAGACACATCACATGCTAGATCGGCTAGAATTACCATTCATCTGAGCTTATTTTGGTGATTTTCAGATTTGCACGATGGCGTTAGATCAGGCTGCATCTCATCACAAACGCCCCAAGTTGGATCATGAAGACGGGAATACAGCTGAGACAGATGTCGCTTCACATCGAACAACGGAGAAAGACGCAGCTATCAGTGAGAAAGACATGGCAACACCAAAGAAA
>JAGTTF010002669.1:0-19793 GCA_019095985.1 Streblospio benedicti | reverse complement strand
AATACAGCACTTATTACTCTCTCTGTAACAGCTCACAGTATGAAGCAACAAACACCAATGAAGCTCTACCACACGGTACTGTAACTGGTTTTTTCACTTGCAACATCCTAGAGTGGAACCTTTAACCTGCCTCAGTAACCTCAGTAACAGAGGTTGGCTGTATAACAGATTTCAAGAGCCAGCTTGCATCAGTACATCAATGGTATCTAGCCAGTCACTCGCATCTGCATTATACTCCGGTGTAGTGCCCTGCAGATTAAATAAATAGATCTAGACCTACACCTATACACAGCATCATCAGTTCATGGATTGAGGGGAATCATGGGTTGTATAATAAATGAATTTTTGACTTGACTTGTATTATCACAGTTGTACATTTGAGAATTTTTGATTTACTATTTACAACTTTAGACATAATGCCTTGCCAATTTGGTGGATAGCGACATATCATAAGAGGTTTGATATGGACCACAGGCAGCATATCAAGATGTTTAAAGTTTATATCAACAGAGGTCCTTATTTTTGTGTCAATCTAATATCCACGTCTACATAGGATGGTGGTTGAGCCCTTGGTCTATATTGCAAAATAATTTCACCCAAGTTCCCATTCGCTATTAAGAACTGAGAAGCATGTACTTTCACCTTTGATATTGTCTTGCACACCTTTGTTGACTCATCAGACTGCCATGCAATAATTCCCCATAACATGGGTCCAATCATGTCCAGTTTTTGTATCCTCATTTAAATCAAAGTTGTCAGCAATTCAATGGCAAAAACTGCCACCATCAGTATTTTGGAAAATACCAAGGATCAAATCGTTCACATTTGCATTAACCAGTGCAATGAAAATCCATTACATGGGAATATATGTATCTTGCACAGAAACCGAATGAAGATAAGACATTTTAGTATCAGTTTTGATCTGGTTGTTTGATGAATGAATATTCCTGTGGACAAGCTTTAAAATTAGTAAATCTTAAACTTGTATGACGCAATAACTAGTGGAATAAGGGTAATTTTGATCAATTCGACCTTGAAATGATCTCAAGGTCAAATGTAACAACATTTTCTGAATCCTTATACATGGTAATCTATTCATGAATATTACTAATAATGGTTCTAAAACCAATATTAACAGAGTTATGGGCATGTTTATCGATATTTTGGCGGCCATTTTGAAAAGTACATAAAAAGAACTTTGCCCAACTCGGATTTTTTGGGAATTTTTTTCCCTCATCCCAAAAGACCATAAAGATTATAAAAACACAGAAATTTGTTTGTTAGTCAAAATTTCCATTTCAGCCAAAAATGACGTCGAAATTGACTGGCCTAAATGTAGACGATGTCCTGCCATATGCTCTTTAAACTAGTTCATTTATTTATGATGGTGTTACGGCTTATGATAGGGCAGAAATTGGCAATCTGACCCAGCATAAGCTCTAATGTACTAGCCTTTTGTGTTGCTCTAGGACCTGTGAAACCATGATGTAGTGTGGTTTTGGACTTTTTCCATTCAGTGTCGATCATGTCTTTAAAGGCATCATCACATGATAGAGTATACACGAGGTTGTTCTTCCAGCTTTCAAAGCTGCTGACTGTTTCGTTGGTCGTAAGACACCATTGCTTAGGACGTTATGTGCACGTGAAGTAGCTGCCATGATTTAGATCTAGACTAGTAACACACAAAAAACTGTCTCTAATACTAACTACTTTTGCAAAGTTATCCTTAGTGAGGTCCACTAATTGAGCGCGGCCACCACGTTATCATAGCATCAATGTTGAAATTGCACAGTTAAATCTGTAGCTTCAGATGTCATGTCTGAAACATTTTCCATTGGCATAAGATAACAGTTAAAATATCATAATTAAGAGTCAAAAAAAGCATAAGCTCTAATGTACTAGCATTTTGTGTTGCTCTAGGACCTGTGAAACCATGATGTAGTGTGGTTTTGGACTTCTTCACATAATATATGGCGAACAATATCTGATTCACATCTCAGGCCCATTATAGTGTGTTCAAAAAACATTTTGTATAGTAGGTTATAGCACATTTGACATTGTTATAGCACACAGACCTCCCACAGCGGCAATCATCCTCATAATAAGCTACAAAGACCACAGTAAGGAGCGAGTCATGTGCTGGGATCTGTCATGGTCAAAATAGAGTATCAAATCAAGCTCAAATTGAGACCCAATCCAGTTGATATATCTCTTTATCAATGAGGTAACTAGTAAAGTGAACTAAATAAATGTGTTCTAATGATTTTACACCAGGCCTTTGACACACTTGATGATCAACAATTGATCATTTTATTTCTCATATAATTGCATCGACACCAGGAGGCATCATAGGTATATGCTAAGAGTGTATATGTTACTGACGGCTGGTTCATACTTTCCTCGACCGCCAGTTAATTAGATAACAGTTTATGTGTAGAATGAAAGAAGTCTTACTTTTATTCAAAACCACGTGTACAAGGGAACCAGGAAACGTCTAGAGTGATTGAGAAGACGTAACAAGAACAAGGAAATTACTATAAGTTGAAGTAACAATAACAGGCAAAGGGCAACAAGTCTTTTTTTAGAACATCGTAACCCGTGGTGTTGGACTGCTTTGTATATTGTCTGGTGGTTCACTATCATGATGTTTATTGCCGTGACTACAGACAGCTGTATCCATGTTATTATGTATGTTGTCCACTGCTGTTTGGTTCTCATGCACAGGATCTGCCCTTGAGTCAAGCGGCTCCACGATCACACTGGGAATTGGGTCCAATGGCATTTGTAAAGAGGGGGCTGGAATCTGAGGACCTGCTCCTTTAGACGCATCGTTGATGAGTGTCAAATCCTCGAAGGCATGCAAAGTATCCTTATTTGAAATACTCATCTCTGCTATTGGTGTCTCATATTCTGGATCGTACATATCCTCCTGACTGCTTGTACTCGCTATAGTACACGGTACCTTGTAAATTTCATCCTTCTTTACTCTGTAGGATAGTGCCCTTATCTGAGACCCTTTGAACTTGCTAACATTGAACCAGTTGCCATCCTTTGATATCACAATATATCTATCACGAGCACGAACTTTATCACCATCACATTTCAAATAGACTAAGTCACCCCTACGTTGACTGTCTCTGGAACAGTAGAGGCCTTCTGATGGTATCTTTTGAATTTTGACTGCTCATAAGTCTGATGGTTATCTTCCCTTAAAGTGTGTTGAGTCTCGATAAGGTCCACGTCACTGACCGTTAATGGTGAGTTTGAAACTGATCACGATGGAATAACATCCCTCTGGCAGACAGACCACGTTTACGCAAACGTGAATTCAAACAAGCTGTCTCAAGTGATAGTTGTTGTCTTGACACACTACCACCTTGGGGATGGAACTTCCGTAATTCAATGTGTAACTCTTCAACTGCCTTCTCTGCAACTGGATTCTTATTTGAATTTTTTACGACCAATTTCTATGGTAATATTATGCTTTCTCAATAACTGATCGCCGACCAAAGGCTTGGAATCCTGTTGCTGCATCAGTTCTAACCACGCATCGGTGGACCATCAAGAGGACACAGTTCCACTAACAAAAAATATGAGGGCATCACGTAGAGTTCCATGCTGCTCATTCTCTACAAGCTGTGTTACAGTGAATGATGTTACACATTCTCTCACCACAAGGATGCATTGTCTCTCACGCCTCATTATACCAGCCGCGAATGTACAACCTACCGTTGTTGGGGGATCAGGCGTGAGGCTCTGTTTTAGGTTTGACGTTTTTCATTGATGAGCACATGGGACAAGTTTTGCACACCCTATCAATCACATCATTTAAATCAAGAGCAAATAGATATTCGCGACAGACTACCTCAATTGGTGAATTTATGGATGGTTGAGCTGAATATGCAAGGAAAAGATGATGCCATCAACGATGTGCCGTGGGGACGACAATGCATTCGCGGGATGGACACAGGGGGTCATGTCTGTTGACAACAAGAAGGCGTCTTTTGCGACCTTAGCAATTTGTAAATAACGTTCCACATCCTTAATGTTCGTGGATTTTCTTTGAAGGTCTTGTCCCTTGCTTTAGGTGAGCATGGACCTCCGTAGGTCTGAACACTCTGATTGTACGCCAAGCCAAAATCTTCTGTTGGTGAAGGGTACTTTGTTCTTTCCCTTCAATGACATCAGTGGCACTTAGAAAACAACGCATTCCTCTTGTGCAGAAATGAACTCACACACTTGGCATTTTGTGTCCGTACACTCAGTGGGGTGTCGGCTAGAATGATCTGATGGAGCATTGGCTATGCCCCGCAATGTGTCTAACGGATGCCTGGTATCTGCTCACTGAAGAAAGGAATGTGGAAACACGAGGACTGGCTGAAAATTCTCCTCTACACAGCTTTTCAAAAGCTTGGACGCAAGGTTTGCTGTCCGTAAGGATGGAAGTTTTGGACGTAGATTGAACCACGATGGTGCAAAGTGCTTTAAAGCTACGGCTATCGCAAGTGCTTCTATCTCACATGGTATCCATGTAAGTTGTCTCTCTTTAAGCTTTGCACTGAAGAAACTTGCTAGTGCTGGCTTGTCATTCCTGACGACATACATTTTTTGCTCCAACACCTGGCCTTTTTTCACAGACCCATCAGTGACGATCCACAGCTGGTCATTGGGTCTTGGTAGTGTTATAGATCTGTGGGTGGATAGGTGTTTTTGTGCATCCATGAATGAGGTGGTGAGTGAATCATCCCAGACTATTTTGTTAGATGACTCTTTTGTTGCTATGGCTTGCTCTAGAGGAGCAAGTATCGATGCACACCCAGAGAAGACGCCGGACAAAAACTTTGTAGGCACCAATAAAAGATCTCATTTGCTTAACAGTCTCAGGATGCTGACAAGACGTGAGGTTTGCAATTTTGTGAGGGCTGGCTTGATGTGACCATTCTCCCATATCCAGCCAAGTATCATCGTTTTTCTAGGACATATGACAGTCTTGGTAGCAGATAAACACAAATCACACTCCTCTAATGCTTTCAGGACTCTGTCCCATATGAGTAGTAAATCATTTAAGTTATCAGAACCACAAAATAGATCGTCTGCCAGCTTAGTGACTCCTCCACTATATATTTCATCACCAAGGACCCTGCAGAGTAACTCCTCTAGTGCGGTTTCTGAACCGGCATACCCATAAAGCACGAACATATACTCTGGTTCCTTTAAATGGAGTAACTACGCCACAAAACTTTGTGAGTCAAGACTGAGAGGTATCTGATAGAAGGCACTGCTCAAGTCAAGTGTATGATAAATTTCCATTGGGAAATTTGACGCAGTGTTGAGTCTACATCTGGCAAGAGACTAGGCTGTGGCTTTGCATACCTTCCTACATCGGCAAACGCCAGGAACGAAGTCTCTTTGCCATTACCAGAGCGCTGTTTAACCAAGAATGATGGGTTTACATATTCGACACATGTGCCTGCATCTTCCAATAGCTTCATGAACACACCCATAGACTCTAGCGTGATGTTTGTATGTTATATTGGATTCTGTTTAGTTGATTATCGTATGCATCGTAAATGGGCTGTTAATTATTGTTATTTTATTGTTAAAAAGGTGGAAAACGTTCATTTTGGGTTAATAGGAAGTGCCTAAGCGCACCTTTGTAATTAAACCGGAAGTGAGCTCGAAACGACGTAGTAGCGATTTTTGGTTTAAAAATCATAATTAATAATCATTAAACAGGGGAATATAGGTTATTTTCCATATAAATTAATATCTTGCAAGTTGTTATTTTATGGTTATTATTATCTAAGGCTTGTTTTAACGTAACACTGATTTGACCTGGCCAGATAACTATTTTGGTATTACTGGGCGTTTTGACAGACGACTATTTACATTGGAAACAAGGAAGGGACAGTGCGACCTGCCAAAATGATTTTGATTTGAAATATATCTTTTAACTATGTTGTTACTAAGAAGGAAGAATTGTCATACAGTATTAAAGTAATGGCATTAGATGACTTAAATAGGACACATGCCTAGCAAAGCCCAAAAGAGGTTAGTTGTTGAAATAAAATTGTTTTTATTTGACATGTATGTAATCATAAAGACTATATGTGTTTTAGAAAGAAACATTCATAAGTTATTGTAAATAGGAGTTTTCAGTATTTCTATTACTGGAATATATATTATAAACTGAACAAGGATGATATTTATTGCAAACTGCAAATGTTTTATGAATGTAAAAATGTTAATGATACTATTGACAGAACTGTATTTCTGTAAACACTTATGTGAACTGTCCTTATGTAGGCTAGTTTAGCATCTGTTATCTTTAAGAATACATTACCTTATGTCATGTTTTATTTGAATAGGACAAACTTTCTTCAATTATTTATTGATTATTGAATTCTGAACTTGAATAACTATAGATGCATCATTTTCTTGCATTGTTAAGTCAATTTTATGTGTAAATACTCCTTAGCTATATTATTGAAGGTATTCTTATCTAGTTGTATTGTTTTTTTGTTTTAGTTTCACGAGTTTATCTTATGAGAATTATGAGAGAATCTAGAAGAGTTTGAGTTTATGGTTTATGAGATCCTAGATGAATTTATAGACTTTGTGAATATGGAACATAAAATATGAATCTTATTGACGACTTTATGATGTCAGATGTGAAATGAAACCATATTGAATAAACTCATGTGAACTCAACGCTATGGTTTGTGTCTATGAAAATAGCGGTACGTCGCTAACAGTGAAACTCTAGGCTTCCAATGTAAGAATGATGTGGAAACACCTGGATATTAATAATGGATCAAGCTAAAGAGACTTCCAATGACACAACGAATTATACGCAAATGCCGGATTATCAGCCTCATAGAAGTGACACTTGTAAGGTAGATATTGATATAGACACTGATGATGTTATTATAAACAATGATGGTTTTTATGTAAACAAAGATGGTTTTAATGTAGACAACGAATACAAATGTGCTGAAACTATGGAAAAGGGTAATAATACTGTACAAGAAGTTAATGAAAATGTATACCAAGGTAATTATGGCATAACTAATGGTAACGCAAACGAAACTGAACAAAGCAAAAATGCTAAATGTCATGATCGTATATATACCGACAATAACGAAAATAACGCTATAAACGAAACCACAGATAATGCTAAAATGGCTACACGAGCGAGAAAACAAACCGAAAAGGGTAAAAATTTTACGTTGCAAACAAAATTACAACAGCTAAATACAAACATCTCTAAATACCGAAGATCCGTTAATCAAATTGAAAAGGAATTAGCCGACTGTGATAATACACAGATCCTACGGAATTCACGTGATGCATTAGAAATAACATTAAATAATATATTAGCGACATATGAAGATCTGCAATGTTTTAGCGACGATTTTGATAGTAATATTACAATACGAGTTGAACGTACAGAAGAAAACTACTTGACAGTGCTACAAAGAATTACTGAAAAGATACGAGACTTAGAGTATGATCAAATTAGTCGCCGTTCATCTCGGACAAACCGTTCACACCGATCAAAACAATCAAACAGACCAATAAGTCCTCAACTGTCACAAATTTCAAACAAAAAAGCAAAGAAGAACTTATTGATCAAAAACAAGCAGAAATAGCTCATATACAAACCAACCTAAAATACATGGAAATTGAGTCAAAGCAAAAGGCTGAAATGCAACGACTTCAACTCAACAAAAAAAAAACTGATTTAGCTAACGCAGAACTGTCTGCCCTAACCACCAACTACCAACAATCTTTCAATGAAGAATCTCCAATAACTCCAAAACCCACCAAAATTGACAAATTATACACTGATCATGACATTTCAGGAACACCGACACATGACAAACCCAATGCTTCTAACCAAAGGTTCGATGGACCTGTCAAATCTGAATTACATCAATCTCCTTTGTTACAGGGCATTACACAGACTTGTCGACCACATATCACAGCCTCTGATAACCATCCTCTTGCTTCAAAATTTTCTTTTGAGCCCCGATCTGTTGAATATTCAAAACAACATACAAAGAGTCCAATGAATTCTCATTTGAATAACAACAATGTTCAATACAATGTTAATGCACCTGCTTTTATTCCTGCTCAAAGTATGAATACATCCAATACTAGTGCAGGTTGTCATCAAAGCCATAACACTAGCTTTCATGATCTTTTGGCGCGACAGATTGCTGAGCAAATTCAAATGCATAGAGTTCCTGCTCCAGAACCAGGCATCTTTTCAGGCGACACCCTGAGTTATCCTAGCTGGAGGTCTGCATTTGACATTCTCATACACAGCAGGAATATCCCTGATAGCGAAAAGCTTTTTTATTTGAAACGCTATTTGAGTGGCCCCTGCGAGGGAGATGGTTGATGGATTTCTTCTTGTCCCTTCTTCCAACTCATATTATGCTGCTAGAGAGCTATTGGACCAACGTTTTGGGGACCCTTTCACAGTAGCTAATGCTTTCCGTGATAAATTGGAGTCATGGCCAAATGTTTCCCCAAGAGACGGATTTGCTCTGAGACGATTCGCCGACTTCTTGCAGCAATGCTTATTTGCTATGGATTCTGTCCCAAGTCTTGCAGTTTTGAATGACGAACGGAAAACAAGAAAATGCTTGAGAAGCTACCAGACTGGTTCAACTTGCGTTGGGCAAGGCTAGTATCTGAATGGAGGGAGAATAATAAGCAGTTTCCCCCATTTTCACAGTTCGTCCAACTCCTTATTAAAGAAGCGAGAATTGCCTGTGACCCTTCCGTGTCACTACAGGCCCTATCTAAAGGAAGAACTGACAAACGTCATTCCCGTTTTTCAGATAATCCCCTTACCAGGCAAACACTAGCCACAGAAACAAAATTAGAAGAAACAACCAATGGAAGTGATTCAAAGGGTCAGCAACTAGCAAATAAAGGTTCCCCCTGGTGCCACTTCTGCTCCAACCATGACCACTACTTAGATGACTGTAAAGCTTTTAATGCTCAATCCTATGATGAAAGACGCCAATTTGTCTTGAGAAAAGGTCTTTGTTTTGGCTGTCTTAGAAAGGGACATTTAAGGTCAGTCTGTGAGAATAAGAAGTCCTGTGTCCATTGTCAACGTCAACATCCCTCAAGCTTACATAAATCAGAGTCTTTGAGTAATCCAGTTGTGGCTTCAAATGATGAACCTATAGAACATATCATGTCTCATGCAGTTGACTCCAATGCTACTTGTAAAACCTCTTCGATTGTTCCAGTCTATATATCTCATTCTGAACGCCCAGATGTTGAACACCTGATTTACGCCATGTTGGATACCCAGTCAGATACCTGTTTCATATTGGAATCAGTGAGAGACCTTCTTGGTGTACAAGGTGTTGACACATCGTTAGTCTTGTCCACAATGTCTCAACAGAATGAGAATATAGCAACAAAAAGGGTATCTGGTCTTAGGGTTAGGGGATACAACAAAGACCTTTCAATAAACCTCCCACCATCCTATACAAGAGCGGTAATGCCTGTCAATAAGCGACACATTCCTACGCAGGAAACTGCAAGACAGTGGCCTTATCTTCAGAAAATTGTATCGAATCTAATGCCTTCTTCAGACTACACAGTAGGGCTTTTGATTGGGTACAACTGCCCTAGAGCACTCTTACCTCGGGAAGTCATTCCTGACCCAAACAATGAGGGACCATATGGTATGTTAACCGATTTAGGATGGTCAGTTGTAGGCAGTACAACATTGACAGAGAATGACAGTGACCCAATTGGAATAAGTCACAGGATACTATGTAACTCTGTTACATCTAAGATGATTGACCACAGTTTCGTTGTTGCAAGGTCATCAACTCATGAGTCCCTTGTAAGACCAACACCAAGTGATTTGGTTAAGGTTTTGGAAAAAGATTTTGTTGAAGGTCCTGGTCTACTTTCAGATGAACCATACTCCCAAAATGACATACGATTCATGAACATGCTCTCTGATGGGACTAAGACAGATGCAGATGGTCATTATGTTATACCTCTCCCAGTTATCCCAGAACAATTACCATTACTTTCTAATAGGGCAATGGCAGAAACTCGTTTAAGGTCATTGAAAGGTCGTTTTGTTAAGGACTTGGAATACAAACAAACATACACTGCTGTCATTGAAGATCTAATTTTGAAAGGATATGCAGAAGAATGCCAACCAGACCAAGATTCTTGGTTTTTACCGCATCATGGTGTAAAACACCCTAGGAAGCCTGAAAAGGTACGTGTTGTTTTTGATGCAAGCAAAATGTAGAGGTAGGTCTTTAAATGACATTCTTATGCAAGGCCCAGATCTGACTAACAAGCTGGTAGGAGTTCTTTGCCGATTCCGTCTTGAAGAAGTTGCAGTTTGCTGTGATGTGGAAGCTATGTTCCATCAGTTTAGAGTACCTGCTAGCCATAGGGATTTTCTAAGATTCTTATGGTGGCCAAAGGGTGATATTTCTCTTGAACCTCAGGAATATCGTATGTGTGTTCACCTGTTTGGTGCAAAAATCCTTCCAGCCTGTGCAAAATTTCGGTCTTAAGCAAGTTGCACAAGACCATGGTTCTGATGTATCGGCTGCCCAATTCTTAAGACGTGACTTTTATGTTGATGATGGTCTTACCTCACGACCAACAGAACTTGAAATCATCAACTTGATTAAAGAAACCAGATCGATGTGTAAAAGCTGCTGGGTTAAACTTACACAAGTTCTTGTCAAACTCTCAGTCAGTAATGAATTCCATTCCAGAAACCATTCGTGCTCAAAATGTCATCAATCAAGGTGAAAGCGAACTTCCTCTATTGAAAGTTCTGCTATTGAACGTGTTTTGGGGGGGTTGTTGGTCCATTAATGATGACAACTTTGGTTTCCGTATCTCCCTCAATCAGCATGCTAAGACAAAGGCGCAGCATATTGTCAACTATTGCCTCTATCTATGACCCTCTTGGTTTAGTAGCACCTGTATTGCTAACAGGGAAAGGTATACTACAGGAAGCTTGCAGGGATAAACTAGATTGGGACATGACCCTACCTGACACAATACAAACCAAATGGAAGCAGTGGTCTGATGATCTGATTAATCTAAACAACATTTCAATTCCTCGATGCTACAAGCCACCTGACTTTGGCAAAGTCATACAACAGGAAATGCATCATTTTTCTGATGCAAGCCTTTCATGGCTATGGTTGCTGTAGCTACCTTCGACAAGTGAATGAAGATGGTAAAATCGCATGTTCTCTTGTTATGGCTAAATCTAGAGTATCCCCTTTGAAACCTGTCACAGTTCCCAGACTAGAACTTACCTCTGCTGTTACTGCTGTACGCATTAGTGTATTGCTGAACAAGGAGCTGGATAATCAAATTATCAACTATTTTTGGTCTGATAGCAAGGCCGTGTTAGGCTACATCAACAATGTCACTACAAAATACAAAATTTTTGTTGCCAATCGGGTTCATGAAATAAGGGAATCTTCTTCGCCAGAACAGTGGAATTACATTGCTTCTGAACATAACCCAGCTGATATTGCTTCACGTGGATGTCCAGCAGCAATTTTATCAACATCTCATATCTGGTTTGAAGGACCTGATTTCCTCAGAGATCCCAACTTTTCAATTTCCCAGAGCAAAGAAGGGTTCAATGTCCCCTCAGATGACCCTGAAATTTGCACTGCATGTGCATCATTCACAAATGAAATCCTATGCCCAGAGATAGCATCCTGCCTCAAGAGAGTATCCTCATGGAAGAAAAAGCAAGACGTGTGATTGCAATTTGCCTACATTTGCGGTTCCTTATTAGGGGACTCGACTCCCATATGCATGTTACGATTTTCCGCCGCCATCTTTTTTTCTGCCAAACAACGGATTTTTATCACTTTGTCATTGATTAATTTATTTTTGGGGTCTCCAGAAGAGCGGGTTTCTCTGCAATTACTTACCGTCATCAAAGACATTTCTTATTTTCGTCTTTCATTTTGAAATAATATACCCGACGAGGTGCCAATTAAGTGAACTAAGCAAGTTTATTTTATCTACCAATTACATAATCGACCCGTGACGTAAAAGGGTCTAGTACTTATATTAGAAGCACTATTCAGGGCGACTAGCGTACAACACAATGCGTTCGACGTATACTTTGACACGTCTACCCTTCAATAATGACGTTGATGAAAAAGAACAAAACAAAAACATTGATGGGTTTAAATAAAATTTACACTTGAGGATCTCCATAACAGGGAGTTTCTGTGTAATTACTTACCGTCATCAATAATATTTGTCATATTCTCCTTTTATTTTGACATAAAATACTAAAAATGTTGCCAATTCTATTTCACAAAGACATGTTTGTTTATGATAACTTATTACATAAGCGGCCTGTTTTATCGCTCGTACACTTTGTTACTTGTACCAGTATAATTAAATATTGCAACATTTCTATATCAAGGTTAAAGGCGCAACAATGTATAAAAAAAATCTGTTACAATTTTCAAATCAATAAAAAAAATCGGCCTAGATCTGTCGTCCGTGAATGTATTAGATCTATAAAAAAAGTAGATCTAGTCTAATAGCAAGTACTGTCAAATTTCAGTATCCAGCAGGCTAAGTAGCAGCAATGTCTGAGTTTGTGTATGTTTATGTTTAATTCGTTCATGACATGGGATATTATACAGTTGGCAGTTGGCATTTCATTTGATTGTTAATGCAAGAGACGGATTATATATACCAACGACACATGTACAATAATGTTGCTGTAGTTTGCTGAAAATCAAGAACAAATGGAAATATTCACCCTGTTCACTGCAGTAATACACGAATAGGCTTGATCTATATAGTCATATTATAGAGAAGGGATATTTTCTTCAGAGAGCTTTTTTGACATTTTCTTAGAGAAATCATAACTCTCGTGCATTATAATTTGGATGAGTGTTGTGCTTGTTACATGGATTCACTTGATTGCAATAAAGTGGATATATGTGTGTTTTTAAAATGAGAATTTAAAGTGAAAAGATAACTTTCTGTGAAAAATAAATAGTGTTTGCATCAGGATTAATTTTGAATTGTTAGTACTTAGTACAGGGTATTGAATTCATTAATCTCTTGCCAGTTGTACAGTGCAACTTGTAGTTTGGTGAAAAATCATATATGCTGCAATTGAATTTGTGAAAATTCAATTTATAAAAAGAACATTACAGCTATGCATACTTTCAAATTAAGTAAAAGAGAGGACAATAAAAAAGAGAAACGAAACACCAAAGAAATGCGCGAATTGAGAAGGGTTCATGAAAAGGTTGAACTGCTGTTTACCAAGGAAATTCAAAATTTAAAATAATAGATTCAGAAAGATTTAGAACAAAGATTTGAGGACTTTAACAAAATTATTCAGACCGAGATTGATAGCATAGGTGAGGATATGACCAATTTAGAAGGCAGACTCGCGGAAATGGAAGCAAGCGTCTCGTCCCAGAATCTCTCTCCGTTTGATACAGAGTCAACGATTGTAGCATTGTAAAAAAGTGCCAGAACCTTATCAGAGACAGTATAGGGAGTGAAGTCAAGATGAAGCATGCAAAAACGACCCCTTTTCATGAAAATATATCTGGAACAGTTGTTAAAATATTGAATTTGAGAGCATAGATGACAAGATCAATATTCTAAAAGAAAAGCAAAAACTGGCCAACTCTGCATTTAAACACGTTTTGATCAGTTCAACGCAAACGCATGCTGAATGCAGCAAAACCAGTTTTGCGTGCCGTGACATTGTACACCCTCCACATCCAATGACTGCTTAGGCATTAATGGCATTGTATAATCTCCTGTGCATTTGGATATTATTGAACAATAGAAGTTATGCTTTCCTTCACTGGTTTAAGTCAGTAGCAGTTCCAACCATGCAAATTTGCCTGACGTTTTTAATTGACTTTGCCTGTTCAAAATGTCTATATTTGCAAATTTAAAGAAACCGGAAACTTTGCGTAGGTGCAGGATATTACTTTAAATCATATCTAATAATTTTTAGAATAAGTGTTTAAGGAAAAAGTTTTTAATCTGGCAAAAAGCAGTGGAATAAAATTGGTGCTAGCACAATAGGCTGATTTTGGGTGAGATTCCACTCAGATTGTTCAAAGTGGTGTGCAGGATCCTATATACCTCTCTACCAATCTCTGTTTATATCAGGTTTCAATTCTAATGCTAGAATGGCCACCCTCAATGGGCATTTGAACTACTAATGTTCCACATCAAGCATCTTGATTAATGGCCCTAATATAGTTAATTGTTTTTTTTTTAATTGTTAATTGTTTCTAAAAGCATATAAACACAGCTGTTCCAATCATAGCCCATTTGCCTCTTAACAATATGGCTACACAGTTAAAAGCCAGATATGTTCAATTTTGTTTATATAAGTGTGACTGTTGGCACATCTTTACAAGCTATGAAGATGCACAAAAATTCTCATGTGGGTGTGGCATTTTAGCATGGATGATTTCCAATAATTTACAGAATAATTGTCTGAAGGAAAAAAATGTTACAAGCCAAAAATTAGTGGAATAAAGTTGATGTCCGCACAAAAAGACATCACACATGCTTTTAATTTTTTAAAACGATTAAAATGATATGTTATCTTAAGTAGCACTATTCAGTGTGTCATACATGTACATGATTTTCATTAAGAGAACAGTAATTTGAAAGATTAGGTCATATAAAGTGGCAAAATTGATATATAAGCAATTAGGCATTCACTGATTTGGCAACGTGCTGTAATACTTACAATTTCGTTTTGTCCTTAGCATGAACTAGTCCATCAAATAAGTCACAATCATATTTTTTTTTTGTCTAAATGTACACAGCAGCATTGTATGTTGATTTTGAATATTTCTTATAATATTATGATTTTTATGGACTTACCATATTTTACCAACAAGTAGAAGAGACCATACATTTTGTAATAAAAAATACCCCAAATGTTTTTTGATTAGTTATTTTGTTCAAATATGAATATAACAAAAACAGTTTTCTATTATCTCTACATGGACTTACTGTTTCACATCTCCCCACCCATCGTTGATAAACACAATATTGGCTGCTGGTACAGGAGTTTGAGAAAAAAGAAACCAAAGGTGACCTGGCTAATACCCAATCAATCATTTTATCAGTAAAAACCAAAGTTTATTTGATCAGGCCCTAATCATTCCTCATTCATAGGGTGTGGCCTGGTTTCCTACTCTACATCTAAATGGTCCTCTCCAAGCCTTTCAAGTCACCAGGATCTACCAGATCCATGGCCAAATGTGCCAAGCTTTCTGCACAACTGCATCCCAAGTCTATTTTGGCATTCCCTTTCCCATCCTTCTATTTAACTTTTTTTAATTTGCTAATTCAGAAAGAGTTGAGCTCAACATGACCTAGCCATTTAGCAATGCCTAAGCACAACAAAAAACAAACTTGCATCTGGTCCATTTCAGACATTTACATTGTTAGCTACATATTCTTTGAGTGCTAAAATTTGGGGACGCTTTTCATGTTGCATGAAATACATCATCACACAGCCAAGCTATGAAAAAGATTGAAAGTGCATATCACTCTACCTTTAATTTCAACTTTAGCAGTTGGTTTTAAGTTTGCTCAATAACTCACTACCCTCTGTACCTAACCACAATGATCATTGGTTTTTTTCAGAACATGCAGAAACAAGTGTTGTGGAGTGACAGAATAAGCACAAGATATTATTATTTCTGTTGGTGGGTATGTACGTATTCTTTAGTGTGTGGACAATACATACATTACACTTTAGAAATTAGAAATATCCTGTAAATAATAAATATATACAGATTTCTTAGGAACTATTTATTATTCCCACATTCAGCGTAGTAATATGGCTGATAATAAAGCTTTCATTCAGAAATACATACTATGCCCTCGCCTATTTTTTTAAGTTCGAAGCCACAGAAGTCTCGAGCTTTATAGCGGTCGTAGGCAATTCCATTGTGTACCCTCTTCACCGCCACTACTTCTACTATAAGCAATATCCGCGCTGAAATTAGTGCCCAATTTGAATATTTAATCAATGAAACTGAAAGCGCCGACAATCGCCGATGTTAATGAGCTGGGGAAAAACGCCGCAGCCATCAAAATTAATACGCCGTGTTTATTTAAAGCATTAGCAACAGCGGGTAAAACCGCCATTAATGCGCTTACAGTTATCAAAAATAATCGCTTTTACCAACACAGACAATTTGTGTAAGTGATGAATGTTGATGTTATTTTTTCTGCCGATGCATGTTAAATATTATTCAAAAATGAAACAAATGTTCTTGATTTTAGATCAATGATTTGGAAATGCTGATAAAATATTACTGCCGCCTTTATGATGTGTGAATAAATAAAATATGAAAAACATTACTTAAACCATTGTACTTTTATTTCATTATAAGTCATGGTTACTCAGCATAAAAAGTGAGCACTGGAGTTATTTTTTTGAATATTATTTATTGAAACTGTTCATGGTCAAATTTACCGCAAAAAATATTGGCCCATCAAGTACAGAATTGACCCATTGATCTGCCTTACCAAGGGGCCAATTGTCCCACTACAAGTTTAGACCAACAAGAACTCTGCTTTATTATGTCCTGACACAGTTATGTACGCAGATAAGAAGTATTTTCAATGTCAAATTTGTCACTACAAGAAAAGACACCCAATCATTTTACAAAACATGGACATATCACTGATCTTATTATTCACTGGAAAGAACCATACTGGAAGAAATGGGACATTAAGTGAAATAAGAAATAATGGCTTTTGGATAGTTGGAGCAAAGTCAAGAGTATCATCAGTAATTAATAAATGTGTGACATGTAAAAGGTTGCGTGGAATTGCTCAACAACAAAAAGATGGCTCCACTTCCAGCTGATCGATTGTGTGAATCTCCACCATTTACATCATGTGGTGTAGATCTGTTCGGACCATTTTATGTAACAGTTGGACGTAGTGAGAAGAAAAGATGGGGAGTTCTGTTTACCTGTATGTCATCGCGTGCAATTCACATCGAAGTTGCTCAAACAATGGACACTACCTCATTTCTCAATGCATATCGTCATTTTGTGTGCAGACGTGGACCCATTAGAATGTTAAGATGTGATAGAGGTAGTAATTTTATTGGAGCAAAGGGAGAACTAAAAGCAGCTTTGCAAGAAATGGATGATGATAAAATAAAGAAGAGAGTCTTAGCTGAAGATAATTGTGACTGGATTAACTTTAAGATGAATGTGCCTCATGCCAGTCACATGGGCGGCACCTGGGAGAGAATGATTCGCTCTGTAAGAAATGTACTATCAGGAATTATGTCTAAAAACTCCAGAATATTGGATGATGAGTCATTAGCAACTTTTATGACAGAAGCAGAATGTGTTGTAAATTGCAGACCAATCACAGCAGTTGATACAGTAGATGGACCACTAAGTCCTATGCAGCTGCTCACACTCAAATCAAAGGTGGTTCTTCCTCTTCCAGGGAAATTTGTCAAAGAGGATATGTACTGTAAGAGACGTTGGCGTCGTGTGCAATATTTGTCCAATCAGTTCTGGACCAAATGGAGAAGTGAATATCTGCCATCCCTGCAAACAAGGCAGAAGTGGCACAGAAAAAGGAATGATCTACAGGAAGGTGATATAGTGTTATTGTCAGAAGAAAATCTCTCAAGGAATAAGTGGCCACATGGTCGTATCATTGAGACTTTCCCTAGTAGTGATGGATTGATAAGAAAAGTGAGAGTAAAAACAGCTACTACACAATTAGACAGACCAGTCACCAAACTCATTTTACTCTACCGACCAGGGAAACCCGACAAGGAGCCTTAATTGATATTCATATCATATTCAATGTTAAAATGATTTAGAGATTACATGAATTGAAACGTCTAGAATTAGTTTGAATTTTAAATTCATGTGTAAAGATAAAATTCTTGAACTTGAATTACAATGTATTATTGTACAAAAGGTTATTTGCATATGTTAAACCTTTGAACATTAATTAACAAGGTTGCCGTACATGAGTTAAAAAAAAAAAAAATCCAAGTTGACATGTGTTGAGCTTAAGCTATTGAAATTATAATGTAATATTGAATGAGAGTTATTATTGTTAGTTTATTATTGTTAGGGATAATCTTAACTGTCTTTACAATTAATGATTAATATTATTTGTCGAATGTTTAATTGATTTAGACAGACTGCAGTGTAATTGACAAAGAAGTTTCAAATGTTCTAGTAAGATTGTTCTCTGATAAATGGTACTTTTTTGTGAATCCCAATCATATGGAATTCAGGGGAGCCATGTAGCGGCCGCTTGTGACCACCGTAGATTAGTTTGTGACGCGCCCACTAGGGGCGCAGTTGGTACGGTCGCCATTTTCCTGGTATTTGTTATTGTTGACAATGTGAAGTTTTGTTCCTTAAAAAGTATGTTTGAATGGGAACGGATATACTATTTTACTCGGGAATGAAGGTACATACACTTCGTTATTAGAGAATAGTAATTTAATGATAGTTCCTTTAGAATTGTGAATGATATTCAAGCATTTGTCGCTGTACTCTCAGTGTTTTGATTGATGACAATCTGGTAACTGTCATTTTATTTTGTTCTTTATAGATTTACGTCTGAGTATGAATTGTTACATCTGAAGTATATTTGTATGATGTCCAAAGCTTGTATGATTAAAGAAGAACAATAAACCATCATGCTGAATAAAACAAGACTTGATACCAAAAGACCAAAAAAAGAATGAAAAAAAATGGTAAAATGGCATTGCATTATTTAGGCCATCGACCGAGTGACATGTTAGCAGTAATAGGTCCTATAAGGGACATCACAATATCCGTGTGTCATCTGTGATTGTGGTTTATTCAGATGCCTAAAATATGGAGAGTTTACATATATAGAACATCAGTGTACTATACTAGACACGGGTATGGAAAAATGGAATATAAAGTTTTTCACATTCAAGTGTTGCATTTGAGGAGTCATGACTGTACATAAGGGACCATTGAGTATTTATGACAGGGTGGGGTAGGAGGATTTTAGGGCGGCCATGAACTTTGTCACAATGTTTAGGGGGGGGCTATCAATTTTTTCACACACTTTTGAGGGGGCTAACAATTTTTTTACAAAAAATACCCCTATTTTGAGAGATTCTGTACTACAAATTGCTGTTTTTATATGGAAAGCTATCAAATAGGATTTTAACTGACAATGATTTGCGTTAAGTGTTGGGGGGGTGAGGGTCATAAATTTTTATCACATGAAATTGAGGGTGGTTATATTACCAATTATTTCACAGTGATTTGAGGGGCTATTAATTTTTTTCACAGGATTTTTTGGAAAATCTTCCTACCTCACCCTGTCATAAGTACTGAATGGTCCCTAATGTACAAACTCAAGCTTTACATATATTAAATGCCTGTACTGTACTGCTGCACAGTATCTTCATAGGTAGAGCCAGGTATTTTGAAAAAAAAAGTGGGGGCGCATAAAGGAAAAAGGGGGGGCACATTTACGGCATTTCATGAAAAACTGAAAATGAAGTATTTTATTGGGATGGGGGGTGGGGTGGAGGGCACCCCCTGCGCCCCCCTGGATCTACCTATGATCTTAGTAGATCCATGTACATCCAGACTAAGCAGGTTTGCATAGCTGTAAATAGATCTATTCACTGAACTTGCATGACTGTCAACCCACACAATACCCGGTATTTGTGATGCTTGCTTTAT
>JAGTTF010002665.1:0-11538 GCA_019095985.1 Streblospio benedicti | reverse complement strand
ATAAGAAAAGTTGGTTTACAAATGTACACAACTGATTGACTTTAATAGTCCAAATAGATCTTACGTACCTAACAGACAAAAAATAAAACTAAAAATAAGACAACTCTAATTTTCATACTGGCATGAAAAATACAGGCGGAATAAACAAAGAGAGAACTTATATCACATTCAAATTGGGGTTTGGCTATGAAACATATCTAGATGTACTTAAACCTGATAACATTCTTGGCTAATTCAGAGGGCCCAATTTTAAAGATGATAGATAGCAGCCTTTATTAAGAAACATTTGCCTCGAGACCCCTGATATTTCAATCAGATGAAGCATAGTCTTATATATTATGTAACATGAATAGGCATTGCCTAAGACAGGTGCCTTGTTTTGTACTTTCTGGAAAGGTGCAATAACTTGTATGGGTAGTCATGTGTATTTCGATATGATGAAATAATCTACATTAAAAGATTTTTTTTGCATTTTTCACTGTAAAATCACTCCAATCACGCAGGAAATCTGAACAGGTTGAATTTAAAAACAATTAAATCCTTTAATATAAAAAATAACATATCATTGATTTGATTTTAAGAAAATTTTATTTATTACTAAATTTTGATTGACGGGACAAATTTGTGATGAGAGATGGACAAAATTGTAAAGATTTTAGCGGTACCAAATATCTATGGTAGCTCCTCTGCAGAGTAATACCTTAGCTGCAACATGTGACAGACTGTGATTGTCATATATAATTAACAAATATTTCATAATACACTGTCAATTCATTTTTTCATAACGCACTGTAGACTTTATCACATAGGATATGTCAACCTCCGATAAGGTAGTTGTATTAAAAAAAGTATGATTTTCAGTTCGAATACATGTATCGTGATTATCTTTTTACGGAATTCATTTGACAGGTTTGTTACACATGTACAGATTCTCTTGCAATATTACCATTCTTGGTATAAGATGTCAGATTGACCTCTGAATTGTTTCACCAGAGAGTGTTTTAATCATAATCTATATATGACCTGTGATATTCAGGGTGGATATTACGAACCCCAACTCGGTTTACTACGTTAGGCCTATTCTACTGGGGTTTACCCTGTTTGCTGCTTGACAAACAGAGTATGTTGCGCATAATAGCGTGTGTCTTTTAACAAGCAATATTAGCCTCGTTCAACCAGCCTATGTATGACATAGTATGCATTATACCACTCTATTTAGGACACACCCTTGAATACTGTTCTCTGATTGGCTGAGAGGCAAAGTCAGCCGGGGATTATTACTCGATGAACCATGGGTGAATTTTGCCCTCTGACAGTAGAAGCGTCCGCCATTTTGAAGCCATCGATTAAAAAATAAAATCAACTATACTTACGTTACCACACAGTTAGAAAAATAGCCACGACAATATTAATCCCCCATACTACTAGTACTAATAGTTAAATTTGAACCGGATTAGGGAGCATATTAATGCAGCCAACCGTGAACTGTTTAGACTAGTATCGCTGTATTGAAATTCGTCATAGTTGAACGAATCTTTTGATTGTTCAGAAATAATTTGTAATAAGTAAAAACGATGCTTCGTAACTGTGATAAACCTAGTGTTATTAGTTTTAGTGATTAAAATTGCTTAAATAAATGTTAAACCGGATAATGCTAATAATGTGTGCAAACAAGCAGAAGGTAATGACTTCTCATTCGGTGTGGCCAATGTGGAGCTTTTTTTCCATCTAATAAAATCTGTTTGTGAAGGTTAATAATGGTATAATGAATATATGTCATGTTTTTTCGGCCAATATGATGAATCAATGCCCTCATTTGTTGAATATTGACCCCGCAAGCTCGGCAATATTCAACAATTCATGCATATTGACCTCAAAACCATGACATATTTCTTCAATACTTAGCCTGGTTGATCGAGGCTACAAGCAATATAGAGAAAAACATGGCAGCGTATTTATCACAAATCTGTGTTGGAGAGGGTGGTCTAGATAAGGCGCCGTGTCTAGGAGGCTCTGCCGCGCCTGTAATATTTATGATGACATTTATGATAAGAATGGATGAGTAAGAAGAGGATTTTTTTCTAAAATGTATAGATTTTCTTACATGCTGTGATATGCTTTTTTTTTTACCTATATCACATGCATGTTGATTTTTACTAGAATAATGTGCTATTCTATTCTATTCTATTCTACTTCATTCATGATTAGCTACAAGATGATATAATATTTATTTGCAACTGTATCAATGCTATTTTCCATTTTACGAAGATTAAACTACAGATGTATATGAATTAGCGGCCATTTTCATATTGAAGATGGCAACTGAAATAATGGTTTCCCTGACGTGTGTCCTGCTTTTTTGAATGAATGAGCATAATAAAATTGACAAACATTGAGAATCTTGGGCTTTTACAAAAAATGAATGATTCTTCCAAATTTGAACCCTAACAGCCCCTATACTACATGGGAAAAACAAGACCCAACAAATTAGGGATGAGGGATTTATAACTACACTGTGTCTATATTTTCAGAGATACAGACCTATATAACACCTAGTGTAGATACGGTGACCATGGAAAGCTTTCCACAAAGCCCAGTGAAGATGAGAAGGGACGTGGATGTATTAGCAATTTAACCTGATTAGAGGTGAGCATGTTTATTATTGGGGCTAAAACGTTAGGGATTTAGCCCTCTGGCGTTGGAGAAGCTACGAGAAATGCGTGAATTGCAGGTCTGCATTAATATGCTCCGGCTGGCAAGTGCATGGGAATAGAATCCCTTACATTGATGAACAATGCCAACCTCTAATTGATCAATTATGCCCATATTGGAAAATGTCCACTTTTGGCCTGACCACTATTTTAGTCTGTGTGACGGGCCTGAATTGTCGTCTTGGAATACGATTTTGGGGTAAAAATGTCTCGGTGAAATGGGGCCCCTTAGTGCATCGTCAACCTGCACCATTAATAGATTGTCATGTTGCTAAAAACTACCCGTGCTGTTTTTACGGCAGTATTGTTAGTTAAATGCTGAACAACTTTTTCTTACGCATCCTTTTATTTTATATGGTTCAAACTGAAAAACACATAATCTTAACATATAATACAAATAAATGTAATACATAAAAATACGATTGTGAAACAACTAAGAAACCCTATCAAAATACATATCAAACTTTAACTTACATCAGTTGTCCTTGTCATTAATTTTTTATAATAACCTTTCATACTGCACATGACTTTGAAATTTACACACATATATACATTGCATATAACCATAAAACAACATGCCATTTACCAATACAAATAAACAACCCAGTAAAAATTAATATGAAATCATTCACCTTTATCAACTAGAAGCTAATGATAATATACACTATTATTTAACTGTAACAGAGCATCAAAAATATCAAAACCCTCAACTAAATCATATTAACATACCAAACACAATGTATTCAATGGATCAAAAAAATATAAATAAATGATTTACACTGTATTAAAAAATGTACAACAATATGCTGTGTTGGATCAATCAGGTGGAAGGTGCCGACTTGTCCGATATGGACTCCACAGACTCATCCGATATGGAGTCCATAGACGAGGAGCTTGCCACAGACGAGGACTGGATGGGGTTTAGGAAGTTTCCCAGAACCAAGAGCCAAACTTGATATCGCTTTACAAGAGCTACAGTGATCAGTTTTACAACTCAGATGAGACATTTATTTTGGCAAAATCACCATTAGTTTTTATGTATTCATTTTAATCATATTTATTTATATCAGAAATTAACATGTAAAAAGATACATATAAAATACCAATTGATAAAACAGCAATAAAACTAGGTACAATTAATGACAGTTACAAGCTGAATAACAAGGAATAAAAAAGTAGAAGAATCGTTGGTTCCATAATAAATTAAGATTGGATTTGTGAGAAAGGATTTTACGAAAACCAGACATGAGTTTTCCTCAACTTCAATAATAAAAGGATCAACCAAAAGATATATACACGATAAAACCTTGTAGGCTTTCATCCATACCTTTGGCTTCCTCAGACTGCTGTCAATATTACAAACATAAAGGTCTGAACAATACTACAGGATTAACAAGCTGTTGTTTACCCCCCCCCACACACACACACACACACTTCTACTAGTTTGATGTGAAGAGAGAAGGTTGTTCCACACACTAGGGAAGTTGCACCGTTTATATATTGAAGGAGAGAGGGGTCAATGTTCTAATAAAAATAGCATCCTTAACACCGTTTAAAAGTAGTAATACGCTTTTCCCCCACATCCTAGATTCACCACTTTGCCGCTCATTCTCGATTCTGATTGGTTAAGAGCCATGCGAGATATGAGTGTATCACTACTTTGCCGAGGTGATCTCACTACTTTGTGAATGGGAAAACAAAGACGTTCCGATGCTCATTAACATAATAAATGCATTACTACGACGTGCAAAACAGTACGTAATTCGTGCTAGGGTGTTTAGAGAAATACGGTGCACGTTATTGTTTGGAAGGTTGACGTTTCAAAGCATACGTCGCAAGTAATGTATATTACGCTCAACGCTCGTATTCTATGAAAACCGGCCTCCATTAAAATAGGTGTCAACAAACAAGATATTTTATTGACGGTCTGAATTCTGGCCATTTTAGTATATACATGTATCATTAGTATGTATATAATGCGTCTTAACAAAATAGATTGTAATCAAAACACCATGGATTGTTTAAGCCACCTGGATATGCAACCCAATTGACGTTATCAGGACGGGAAGATTCGAATCGGCATTCTGTCCATCATGAGGTGCATGAACGAAAAACACCATGAAGTTAAATAATTAAATTAAAGTGGTGAGAAAAAGGGCAATGGTATGTTATAGTGTTGAGATCACCCTATCCCTGCACTCGTGGTATATTTGTCTGCTCGCGTTCGCTGGCGCTCACTTGTGCAGACAAATATACCACAAGTGCAGAGATAGGGTGATCTCAACACTAAAACATACCATTAGGCCTACCCTTATATTAAACTTTAAAAAAATAATGAAGATGAAATGCATCAATAAGCAATACAAATATACACATGAAACAACTGAATAAGTTATGATAAAGGTGTCGTTTTACTGTGTATCGGACAAGATAAAATGTATCTGTTGTAAAACAGCAAACGTTGATTGTTTGGTACAGAAAACCTTCCATGAAGGTCTGTCATTTGAACAGACCACTTCAGTGTTACTTGTAGTAAATATTAGTTACTTGTAATAACATTACTTTCTGGAGGTGCTAACCCTTAATAAAGATTAGAACCCAAGTAAACAATCGCCATAAAAAGATCTCATTTCTACCCAGGTGGTCCGTATATAATAAGTCTCACGGTATATCAAATATAAACTTTTTGTGGTTACGTTAAGAGTTTGTCGACTACGCAACTATAGACACCAAAGATGGCTGATAAGATAACAGGCGACTTTGTAAACACGTGCAGCGCACCTGTTAAGAGAAACCAGCGTTCACAAACTGATAAAAACTAATAAGCATTCCAATCCCCACCGCGATATGTGTCAATGACAGGATCTGCCGGTAGAACAGGGTTACCATAAGCTACCAATGAGGACAATAACCTTGCTGGCTGCCTGACTGATACTGTGCCAAATGTTCCGGGCAGGCCGGGAGGCTGTGTTTTGCAGGCCTGCGGCTGAGGCTGAGGCTATGCCATCCGGGCAGTGGTTTTTCCATGTGTGGCTTTGCTTATGTGTATCTTAATACAGGACAAGCTTGAAGGGTGCACGGTGGGACACCGAGTTCTAAGCAAACAAGACCTTGTTAGTCACACAGTAGCTTACAATACGTGCAGCTTTTCAGGTTCTATATATGCCAAACACTGACATTGACCAAAAATGTGTGTGTTTATGCAAATGTATATCATAATGTACACAAACACCATACCATATTCAACATTTAACTGATCATAAAATGGGGTGAGCTGTAACATAGAGCAATCTTGCAAAAAGACACCTATTCCATTGAGTGTATAGAACATGGTCCCATTTACTTTCTGTTGAAAAAAGCTATGCTCTTTTTCACCAAATGTGGAAAAAGTCTTGTTTATTTTAGCGATAGTTATCCCATTTTACGGGTCTACATTTATATATAAATTTAACGGGAAATGAGTCCATTGTTCATTCAGTATAGTATATATTTAGGCTATTTTTAGAGGAGATTCGATATGTTCATGCCACAATTGAGCACATTTCTGAAAAAAAGCACACCTTTTTCACAGATGTTGTGCAAAAGACATGCCCTTTTTCTGTAGATGTTGATGTAGATGTCTGTAAATACAAACGTATACCCTCTCAGCCAGGGGATAGTCTCAGAAATATATACTCAGCTGGATTTGAGTCACACTCACACCGTGAAAAACAATGATGAAACACCACCAGGTGAAACTATAATCCAACCCCTGGGTGAAGTTTAACCTTTCTAGTATCCTTACCCAGAATATTCTAACCCCTTATATTTCTAGTTGAAACTATGCACTCGGGCCCCGTCAGGGGATTCAAACCTTGAATTAGCTGTCATCTATTGAAATCAGTTGCAGGGACCGGCACTAGCTCACTTACCACCACACGGATCATGGGGGACCCATCTAGGGCTGGTTAGGTGCGTAGGATCCCCTGCTACAGTCATGTGACACTTCCGACCTATTCTCCCTGACCTCTAGTACCACTGGTTAAGAGAGATTTAGTATCTACAGTGAGGTTGTGTGCAATACTCAGTCCAGTGCTAGATTCCAAAACCCCTACCCAGTGCCTTGGGTGGTTGTTCACCAGTCCAATCAGTCATGAAAACCCCCCTGGCATTAGTGATTCCTGTGTGTGCCCAGCATGGCAAAAACATTGTTGGGGGACCTTGGTAACCAGCACTGATCATGCCCCTCTAGATCCTTGACTTCGCCCCCACACCGTTTGGGCCCATACGAGCAAAAGCCACTTAGCTATCACAATTCCCTGAACGGTTAATACAAAACAAAAAATGGCTAAAAAGCTTTATCCCATACATGTATTAAAACAAAACTCAAAATGACTTTTGTGCGTCGGTTGTGCGTCGGGTTACCGCTGATCTTGCGCTCACTGTCTATTACCCGCTGAAAAAAACTCTCTACAATACGTTGAACGCCCTGCTGGATGTACGCCATCATACGCTAAAGGTGCGTCAAGCTTATGCTAACGTTTTCATCTGCCGAACATCTGCTCCTAAAGGCCGCATCCCATTGCTAGAGCGTAAGCTCCGACGCATGAATTCCAGGAGATTTCTGGTAAAAATGATCTTACGTCGAGCCTCGCTGAAAAGTGGATCCATTTTTATGGCCGGTTGTTTTTTTTGTTTTCTCAGCGCTAAGCTAGCGCACACCTAGCTTAAAGTTGACACCAGTCTGGGCGCAAGTGTGGGCGTAAGTCCGTTAGTCATCACGTCACTCATAATGCTAATGTTACGCTACCTTTAAGTTAAATGTCCGTCTGCCTTTCGCCTGTGCCTAACATGCGTCTATATTACGCTGGTCATCAGCCGATTCTACGTCCATACTGCAGCAAAACTAGTAGCCACCTTTCACCACACCGAATCCTTCAACAAATTGCGCCTACCCTACGCTTTCCTTACGCCAGATCGCCGGCAGACGCATGAGCAGCGATATGATTTGCGAACGGGCGCCACTGCGGCGGTGTAAAACTGTACCTGATGGGCGGCGTATGGAATTCGCTGCTCATACTTTGAGCAGCCCAAAGTATTGGCGGCGTAAGAATCTGCCCCGATCGATGATCTTCCAGAATCTGAGGTCGGGCGTACTGGCGGCGCTTGGATTGGTCAAAGAATGCGCATAGAAACGCAAGCCCACCCGCATCGACAGATGCCGGGCGTAAGACCAATTTTATGGATTTCCCTTGCGCCGGTCTTCAGCTGCCACTACGCTCCGTTAGTGGGACGCGGCTTTTATGCAATATGCGGCGCGGCGCATGTTTGGCGTAAGGTCGACATGACATAAAATCAATGGAATATTGATTTTTTACGTCGGCGTATGTTATTTACAGTTTCGATGTTTTGATCAGCCTAAACCACATATAGGCACCTTGAATCAACCCCAAAAGAGCGGACCGATCGATAATCTGCCTAGAATTATTTTTGACGGCGTACTGGCAGCGAGCGTCAAATGCTTCACACGCACATAAAGTGCGAATTAAATGGAACGCTGCGTTGGCGTAGGGTCGGCTGGATATCCTGACCGATTTTTTATCAGCTGGGCATAAGTTTTCCAGTGCGCTGGAACCAGTGGGACACGGCTTTTAAAGTGCAAACAGCACACCTTTACACACAGCAAAACTATTGGCATCAAACTTTCACCATACCGTATCTCCATCAACAAATTTTGGACATGTTTAAGATTTGCTGAACAACTTTGCCAGATCGCCAGTGTATGTAAGCATAATTGAAAAGGTCTTACAATATCATCGATTCTGGCAAGTGTGTCATAAGTTGTCCAAATAGTTCACAAGTAATACATAACAGTTCACAAGTAATCCATAACAGTTCTACAGGCAATCCATAACAGTGGATAAGTTGGATGGCCAAATGTTTCTCACTACTTTGCCACTTCATGCTCAGTTCTGATTGGTCAAGAGCTGTGTGAAATATGTGTATATAACTGCTTTGTGAAAAAGAACGGCATGAAGTTAAATAATTCTGTTAAATTGCTGAGAAAAAGCCAATTGTATGGTTCAGTAGTTGAGATCACCCTAGCTATGCACTTCTGGTAACCTTGCCTGGATTTGTTCACTAACACTCACTCGTGCAGGCAAAGATATCAAAAGACTATCCGGGATCAGAGACTTCACGCCATGGGCCAAGTTATTCACCAATTGGCAACTTAGATATAAATATCATAGGGTAGAGAAACTGCCTGCTAGAATCAACCCTAGCAAGGCATCAGAACCAGCCCAGATCCCCTGTCGAATATTAAAGGAATTGGCTCCAAACCCTAGCTAATGCTTGGTCAACAGCAAATGTCTCTCCAATCTTCAAGGAATGTATTACCTGTATGGCAGAAAATTATCGGCCAGTGAGCCTTGAAAATGTGTCTCCTGTAAAGTCTTAGAGCAGGCATCATATGTAGCCATTAAGAGCTCACTTGGACCAACACAACATACTAACCAGGTTGCAGCATGGGTTCAGGTCTCGTTTTCGTGTGAAACACAGCTCTTAGCCACACTACAGGACTTGTTCATTCTCAGATAAAGGGTGTCCATGTAGACATAGCAGTGCTAGGGTTCACCAAGGCATTCGATAAAGTGCCTCACAAGTGACAAGGAAAAACACATATGGATAGGTGCCTTTCTATCAGCCTTTCTAGCGTACGGAGAGAGTGATGGTAGAGGAGAGTAGTTCCGATGAGGCACCTGTGACATCTGGCGTGCCACAAGAGACAGTCTTTGGGCCTCTACTGCTTCTATTATTTATAAATGACTTGCCATCCGTATTAGATCCAGGTACTAAATGTAGACTTTTTGCCGATGACAATATGCAGGCATATCTCTACATTTGACGATCAGGTTCAACTGCAAAGAGATCTAACTAACGTTGAGAAGTGGAGTGAGGTATGGGGTATGCAATTTAATGTCAAAAAATGTAATATAATGACAATTGCTCGATCTACTCCTTTAGCCCATTTTTACCAACTAGACAGTACAATATTGGAGAATATGGACTCCTGTACATACTTGGGCGTAAAATCTACCAACAATAAACTGGTGTGATTATGTCAACACCATGTGGTGACAGTAGCCTGTATCAGTAAAAGTGACCGTTATCCATAAGAATTGACAAAGCTGTCTATAAGAGTTGACAGGTTTTTCGTGAAAAGACGTATGAACAAATTACTTTTGTGAGATGTAGGTTGTGTACTGATACTAACGTCAGTTGACCCGTGGGACTTCTCACCAAAGCGTTTTGAGAAGTCGCCCCTGTCAGTATGTATGAGAAATAGTGGCCAATTGGGACAAATTAATGTCACCAATCTACAAATCACACTATCATAGCTCGAGTTCTGTTTATTGGTATGTCTGTTAACAATGGCGAATAATTGTCTGGTTTCATATCGACCACAAAAGATCCATTTGGTTCCATTATGGTTGTTATTGATCTTACCATTATCACTGGTTTGTCTCTAAAAGCACTGGTATTGCAATATATTTGTAATATACCACATGTATGTATTGTAATACTGTGAAATAATCGGGTAGGCTGTGTAACATTATTTGGAAGATCGTGGAATCGAACTCACGGTCTCCCCACGGTCTCCGTCCATGATACAGACCAGTCATATGTCCATGGGCAGACGGTCTAGCCACTGAGCTAATCTCCTGGGGACGAAGTACACACACTTCAATCTCAACTTGTATCGATCTTATGCAATGTCACTTTCCGCCTTGATACTATTATTAGCAGCCTCGCAGGCCTCAATCCATTCATAGCCTACTACCGACTATTTATGCAGCAGTCATCGAGGCACATACATGATACCACTGTATCTGTGACTTACTAACTACTAACTACTAACATGGGTGTTATCTGAGCCACTTCTTTCACAGACTCCCCCAGCTGCCAACTCCTTGACGACCAGGGGATGATTTGATCGCCCTCTCGTTGGGCCCTAGCGCCACCTTGCACTACCTAGTCATCTCTGGCCTATTATCGTCATGCATCGGAGAGAGAGGGCGGGAGTTCTATCCTTCTTGGCTCGATTAGCCTCATGCTCTGGACCTAACCAGGAATTCTTCACAACACAAAGTCACGCCATAGTCGCCTAACATCGACAGAGAGTCGTTAGAATTCACTGGCTGATCAACAAACGTGCCACCCATACTTTAGCTGCTTTTTTGAGTTCGAATTGCGGGCAGTAGCTTCCTTCCCTTACCATGGGGCGTTTACTGGGGAATTCCCTAGGAGAACTGGACTGGGGAATTCCCCTTACCCTTAACGTGGCGTTTTCTGGGGATTTCTAACTAGAGAAACTACCCGGTGGCTTCACCAAAGCACCCGGGTCATTGTCTTCTACCAAGTGTGAAATAATCGGGTAAGCTATGTAAAGTTATTTGGAAGATCATGGAATCATACTCACAGTCTCCCTTCCATGATACAGACTGGTCATATGTCCATGGGCAGACGGTCTAGCCACTGAGCAAATCTCCCGGGACGAAGTACACACACTTCAATCTCAACCAGTATCAATCTTACGCACTTTCCCCCTTGACTATTATTAGCCTACTAGCCTCGCAACCTGAGGCACAATCATAACCTACTACTACCAACTCAGCAGTCAACTAGGCATGTGCATGATACCACTGTATATGCGATTTTACTAACTACTAACTACTAACATGGGCATAATCTGAGCCTCTTCTTTCACAATATATCACTAAAATATTGACACCAATAATTTTCATAATAAAATCTGGTCAGAAAATGTATTGTTAATGTTATTTTT
>JAGTTF010002664.1:0-11537 GCA_019095985.1 Streblospio benedicti | reverse complement strand
AATTGTGATGAAAGTATTGGCCAGTGTAACCTGTGTATTCGGTGTGTGATGATAAGATGTACTTGTGTAACTTTTACATGCAAAATATATGGTTTCCTTCATACGGAACCTTACAAAAAAACTAATCGGAAATTCAATAGCCTAATTTATACAATTTCTAATGTATTATTAAGCATACTTAATGTTTAACAACTGTATATTAAAAGAACAAGCTATCTGAATACAATGAATTGCCTGTGTCGAACAAATTGAAAATTGATCATGATCTCTCAATCTCTAAATAAGTAATTCCTGCGAATGGGTAACAAATGTTATCTAATGATTGGATTTGTAATCTAGGGACTATCTATATATAAAAAAAAAAAAAAAAAGAAAAAAAAAGTAAAACCAACGGAGATGACCTTGTTGCGAGATGGGCGACGAGGAGTGCATACATCAGCACACACACACACACTACGCAAACAAGCGGCGTGCAGGGAAGCAAGGGGCATGATGCGACTCACGGAAGAATGCTGATGGGCCTCAGGAGAGAAGTTTGGGAGCTGAGGGGAGAAAGAGTGGGCAAGTCATCACCCCCCTGGTGAAGTCGGAGACTCAGAGCAGTCGGAGCCAGGTTCAGGCAGTTAATGAGGAAGGCGATCATGACTTGGGAGAGAAGAGAGTCCACGAGGAGGTCTAGCGACAGCGGCGAAGTGACAAGTGGCGTTTGCTCTGCCACTGGGAAGCCCAGGACCTTGAGATCCTTGGTGGACCCACGGAGAGGGGTCCTGGGATCCATCTGTGAGTGTGGACCCAGGATCGGTCCCAGGCTTAGGGGATAGTGCGAGCCAGCTGGAAAGCCCGGGATACCTGTGTGGGTTGGGATAGGCAGGTCCCTGTGTGGATCTCTTGAAGAACCAGAGCTGACGTCGAAGAGGGTTTAGGGAAAAAGAATTTCCCATGCATCAAAATGCAGGAGTGGACCTTACCTATGAAGGCCCCACTCCTGGTGGAGACACGGTTGATTCAAGAGAGCCGAATTGTGGCGGCTGATGATACAAGCAGGAGTTCTAGATGAATGGCGGAAACACGAAGATTGTAAATCGCGAGAAACCTCGCTGGATGATCTAGCATCAGAGCGGAGGAAGACTTAGACATGAAAAGCGGGTGCAACGACTCTCTCTCTCAAAGCCTTGGCCCAGCCGAAAGAAAAGGGAAGCGATGCGGCGATGTGTAGGTAGTGGCTCTCTCTAAAAGGGCAAAGTGTACAACCCGACCCATCAAGTAAGCTCAAAGCATATCAAAGATGAGCGGCAAGATCTCAGCCCCCGTCATTTTGGCCCTCCTAAGGGCGGCTGTAGCGGCGAGGTAGGGAACCTGAGACAGTTGGGGCACGGTTGCGGGGAATTGACAAGCCAAAAGATATGATTGTCTCATGCAGCCACAGCCTTGAATGTAACTTTCAGCGATAACGACTGGACGGGGAATCGCGGAAGGTGGTCCCGGCGGAGGGGTGACGAATTAATGCCATTGCGGCGGTGCCTGTCCCGTTGGTAGATGCATGAATTGGCACATCAGCGAAAAGGGTCAGCGACCACAAAACCCACGCGAAAGCATGAAATCGCGCCCGGTCAAACAACCGGCGGCGGAGGCGGCTTCCCGGACAGCGAATCCGATAGTAGCGGTGGGCCCCCGATTCGACCTCAGTGCAGTTCAAGGACAGGATCAAGAATTTGCAGAAGTTCAACAAGCCAGACTCAACTCAGACACCGGCTTCCTACATCTAATTGGAGATCCTGGCCCGATGCTGTCATGAAGCAGAGTGGGCGGGTTGGTTGATCGTTGGCTGACGGCAAGGCGCAGAGGTGTTCCAAATAACACTTTTGAGTAGGCTTTAGTACATTTTCACCATAGTTGATCCCGCGGCTCAGGGTTTGCTGAGTTATTTTTTCAAATTTTTTGGTATTTTTAGGTCATATGGGCGTTGAAAAGAAGAAAGTCACCCCAAGGTCCTGGGGGGATGCCTTTATGAAATATCCAACTTTGTAGTGAATACTTCACTTAATGGTTTTATTTTGTGTGCAGTCTAGTATGCTGAACAAAATTTATAAATGAACATATACAAAATCAAATCTTTATGTAGGGTTTGGGGGCCTTCTAATACATGGGGGCTCAGAGAGAGGAGGCTGAAGAACTACATTGATATATATTTTTCTGTCTATATAGCACACAAATTAAAAATAATAAAAGTAAACATCCTAATGAATCTTCAATATCTATACACAACATAACTTGGCGACCTACTACTAGTCTACTAGGGTTAATCTAGACAAAGACATCTTCTTTCTTGAAACACATTTCTGTGATCATTGACCACCAAAAGGTTTCCTCTCTCTCTCAGCCTTGGAATCTTGCCATTTCTGCATACTCCAGTGTCCTTCACACATCTGCTGGCATCATTCACCTCTCAAATGCCAGCTCTTTAGTACTGAGCAGTCCTCAAGCTCCTTGCAGATCTGTGAAGCCATTTCTGTGCCAACTCAGGAGGTGGAAGAGAGGAACCAAGGCTGCCCTATTGGCAATGGACTCAATTGAAACCTCCTACAAATTATCCAGGAAGCACTGGTTTTCCCTGTTTGCCGTGATAGTTTGCAGGTGGGCTCATTTCTATCCCAGTTTCCATGCCATATGCATCGCACGATGGTGGCTGCTTATCCATTAAGTACCATGTGTGCACGTTTTTGACAAATTGCAGCATCAGCCATATTTGCCCCCAGGGAGCCAGCAATAGGTTTGTAAGTGTGGAGATCTGTCCACAAAGCTGATCAGTCAGTTACCAGATATTGCAGACCTTGCTTGCAGGAAATATTTGCTGGATCAACTTGAGAAATATTCCACAAAGGGCCTTTTATTTGCTGTCTCCCATAAGTAATCTATACCCATTACCTATGAATTTTTTAGAGCATATGTTTATTAATAAAGTTTGTTGGCATACTAGTCTGCAGAAAATAAAACCATTATGAAGTCTCTACTACTACAAAGTTGGATATTTTTCATAAAACTCCCCAGGACCTTGGGGTGAATTTTCAAACGCCCACATAGGAGGACTTAAAATGGCCAAAATAAGAAAAAAATCAGCAAACTTCTAGGTCAAAGGGTCAACTATGGTGAGGAAATAATACTAGCTTCTCAAAAAAAGTGTTATTTGGAACACCCTAGTTGCTGAACCTGACGATTGGAAGAAAGTACGACTGGGCTGCTCTAGTGTCAGCATTAAACTCTTGCTCCACACTTAGAAGTATTGAAGATAAAATACGACCCGGAAGGAGACTCCTCCCAAAGGAGGAAGCAAACAAGTCGGTGCGAGACTTTGTCTCTCACAGCTCTCACTCCCTGGCGGAAGGGCGTATGGCTGCAGGACATTAAATGGCTTGGTGAATTCATGAAACGGATAGAGCTGGCCACTGCTTCTTAGCGGGCGGTTGGCGAAGTGACCGTTCGGCCCGTGGTGTCGGTCCTCATGCAGGAGCTTGTAAGGCGGGAAGGTCGGGATGATCAGAGAGTACACCATGGAGCACCCCACTGCGCAGGAGAAGACGCGGAAAGCCAGAACCCTCCACAGCGAACATCATTTCAGCTGCAGGACGTTCTGGAACAGCAGGGTTCGTCACAGGCCAGCCTCCGGGCAAGTAAATGTGGTCAGAGAAGGGCGCGCCAGGGCTCCCGGCGAGGTGGTCGTCGCAGACAGCAAGCCCGAGGCCCGCTAATGGCAAGGAGGAATCTAATCAAGGTCGCGGATGTAGCGAGCCGCTGGGTGTCCAGCCTGACCTTCCCGGTTCAGCCCGGGCGACCAAGGAAGATCTGGCGGCGTGGAGATGCGGCCACCACAAAGCCCATGCGCGTCGAGGCCGAGGCGGAAGAACCTGGTATGGACCATGTGAAGAAGAAGATGTGAGGTCGGCCAAGGAGGTTCTAGCTGGGGTCTGACCAGCCCGGCAGCTGGCCGTTTGTGTCGCAAAACAGCCAGGCAGGGAAATTGGGCTAAATTCCCCCCTGCTGAATTCAAATATCAGCGGTGAGATAGTCTACTTGATGAATGTGTTGCAGCTTCATCAAATTCGCTGGGAGATAGCTACGCCCAGGACAAGAAGGTCCGAGGGCACAGCGATCTTCATGTGCTGAGTCCGGTTCTGGCCTTAAAATCGCTGAGTGGTGAAGGACAGGCCGGGCCAGGGGAGAGTCTGTGGGGGTAGAAGTGGAGAGGCTGAGCTGCCAATATGGGGTGTATGCTTCGCTCTCGAAACCTGTCAACTTGGAAATTCGTCTGCACAAAGTCGCCAAAATTGATAGACTGGCGGTGAGTCCCTACTCACCTGGAAATTTCAACTTGCGTAGTAAGCGTCGAGACAAGGTGTGTACCCGGTTGTAGCGAGTTGGATGTGGGGGAAGCTCAAAGTGGTGTAAAAATGACACCAAAAGGGGTGTACAGCACCTATGTCTAAAAGTACGCCATTTTGGTGTAAATTCTACACCAAATAACATGGTGTACATTTTACACCGAGCTGATGGTGTATAATGTACACCTCGTTGGTGTATATTTCACACCGAGCTGATGGTGTATAATGTACACCTCGTTGGTGTACATTTTACACCGAGCTGATGGTGTATAATGTACACCTCGTTGGTGTACATTTTACACCGAGCTGATGGTGTATAATGTACACCTCGTTGGTGTACATTTTACACTGAGCTGATGGTGTATAATGTACACCTCGTTGGTGTAGAAAAATACACCAAGATGTAGTACATCTACACCTCGTTGGTGTACTTCACTAAAACCGGGTTTGGCATTATTAATGTGTGCATGACTCCAATTTGGAGTTAATACATACATTGATGGCACAAAACCTGCTTTAGCTGTTAGACATAGATGCTGTACACCCCTCAGATTGTCTGTAAATAGAAAATAAAAACATCATCCACAAATAAACAATTTATTAGATTCTTTGAAATCATACATGAATATTATGACTAATTCTGATTATATAGGTAATTATTACCAAAGTTTTCACATTATTTCACACATTACATGCTGCAAAGGAACAAAATTCTTTTGCCGTAACAAGTTTTTACAGTGCAATTATGCCACGACGGATCAGAGATGGATTAAACCTGCAACCCTACACACACGTCGTTATCAGTTCCACAATATCAAAAAATCACATATAGGAATTTCAGTGTGCTCCTTGAATAAAACTTTAACCAACACAATTATAAAACATAAATCCAAACTTGAATGTAACAAACCTGAATGAACCAAAGATGGACATGAATAGTTATTGGTGTACGAAATTTAATCACACTAAAGAACTAACATTATTGCACTGTCTTCCAATAATCTTGGCATTCATAGGCATATTTTTGCCAATAAAGAGGTAACTTTGTTATTGTTTCTTTCTTTGTCCTGTATGTTCATGATTATCTTTTGAAAAAATGTTAATGTTGCTGTTATCTGTTTAGGATATGCAATGTTAAAAACATAGTAGCAAGCAAACAATAATTTGAATGCCCTCGTGATTGAGTTGCAACTGCAAACCTCCATCCAATCTACAACCAATTTGAAGATTGCATCTTCTGTTATGGAGCCTTGCACGTAAATGAGCGGGGAAGATCTTGCAAAGTCATCAGCACTGGTGATGATGTATGACACATCTTCCTTTAGGAGAAGTGGTATCTTTAGCATAACCACATTCCATGTCCACACTGATGGAAAAAACGAAATACATGTAATAGTAATTTGTTGTTATACCTTTCACAGACAATCATAAACGGATGAAAATTACAGATGGAGAAAATAAATCCTGATACACATAGTTACACTTTGATTTAAACATATTTTTACAAAACTTTGTGCACATCAAGACCTTCATTCAAATATATTTTTTACAAATCCTTATACATGTACACATCTACACTTTACCAAATATATTTTTAAAATCTGATGTTCTTGATAGAACATTAACATTTAAAATGATAAAACTAACCCTTTCTTTCCTCTTCCGACATCATCCCAGACCGATGGGCGATGACCTCTTCATAAAGTCCCAAATCGACTTTCTTGCTGCTTGTTGGAAGAGACTCCTTCCACAGTCGGTCTGCATATTTAGTCATCCCCTCTTCAAAGGCCTTTGATAGCTGCACATCAGATATGCGCACAAACTCTCTGGTCATCTAGAAAACAATGTATATCTTGCTTAATCAATTAGTTGTTTTGATAAACAGTAGCATACTATCTTCATGTATGTGTGAACTGTTTATTACTTCAAACATCTGAAGCAGAGAGATAGCAGCTATAAATTACATATTTACTATCATGGATTATACCATAGTTTTCTTTAACACATTGATATGAACACATTTACGTATGGTTAAGGTTTCAATGGGTTGGCTATGTAAGAAAGTTCTAACCTCTTTCATATCAAACAGGAGGGGGAACTCCTCACTGATCTCTTGCACTGTGGCCCCTCCTATGATGAGTTGCCGCCTGTCGGCAAAGGTGAGAGACATCCGATCCACTATCTTTTCCCCATCTCTCTTGTGCACCTTGAATCAAAGTTTATTATTTTGATAAAATTCTGTTGGAAAGATGTGTCTCAATTTATATATTCCTCTTGGAATTTACGTAAAAGTAAATTATATAATTAATTAGATATTTTATACTCATAATTTATTTATAAAATGGTATATGAAAACAATTCTTACATTGAATCAGTTTTCTTTGGAATTGTAATAATACTATGTCACAATAATAAAATAAATCAAATCAAAAACCTTCAATCTGGCTTGGTCGCTGAGAAACTTTTTATGGTGTTTGATGCTGATGTCATCCTCGCCAATTGGTCTTGGTGGATTATAATTCGGTAATCCATAGGCCGAAGACAGCATCCTTTGCTTCTTTGAAGGAGTAGCGCATGAGAGTTTACTTTCAGCAGTCTGTCTTTTCTTGACTTCTGGGTGGCTTTTGTTGGACCGATGGCCATTCTTAAACTTGTCGGTCAACTTCTTCATTAAATAATGCTGAATAAGAAATAGATAATTTACAGCCACTGATGTATTATCGATATGCAGTATTCACACAATGCAGTTTAATCATATTGCCAATTAATTGTAGTTTAATTGGAAGTGTACTCAACCAGAATATAACAAAATATATCGCTTTCTGAATGACACTAAGGTTGCATCTGAATTATCAAAATTTACAGATCAAATAATAGATCACTCTGACTTTATCACTACACACTACAAACCAACAAAACATGTACCATAGCTATTTCATATTTCATGTCTCCTGCAAGACTTGGATGGGTTCGAAGAAGGCTTTGTATTGCTAATTTCTTATCATTCGATGTTGGGTACCTGCATTATCAATGGAATTTGATTAAGTAAATGAAAAATAATACAAAATTATTACATGTTCTCTTTTTTTATGTGAAGATAAACCAAGTGCAAGGCTGAATTAAAAATATGCTTGACAAGCCTAAAAACATGAAAACATATCAAATGAAGTAAGACAAACAAGTATATAATATAGATATGTTTGTATAGCAAGTTTTAATCAATTGGCACTTACCATTTATTCAATTTGCAGGTGAAGTGCTCATAAATTCCAGTTATAATTTTGTCGATGTCATTGGCTTTCACACTTTCCTGCTTTTCAAGTTTTGCCCTCACGTTTGATGGAATATATTCCTGCGGTAAAGCATATTAAATCAAAAGACAGAGGCATACTTGTCACAGTTTCTACAGTTGCTGTAGTTGCTTCACTTGGCACTGCACTCACAGGCGTTGAAGCCTCTAGTAGATCTTCTGGTTGGGAAATTGAACTGAAAATCATATAAAACACAAATTTACAAAATTATTTATGATATTCGAAGCAAAAAGTGAATATCATTAACAAACTATGTTTCATCTAGCTTTGGCAGAGTTATGATATATTGAAATTTACCTCACATAGTGTACTATTCTTGTAGATTATATAAAAAAACAGTTACCTCAGATTGAATGAGACATTCGTTGAAACGACAGCCATCAATTTTTCTCTGTCCCCAAGATCTTCAAAGTTATCCACATCAACATATTCCTCCCAATCTTTATTGTACTGTTGGATGGTAACATCAGCATTTTCATCTAACTTAAAAGTCGATCTGATTTTGTGCAAAACTTCCTCTTTTTTTTCAACACTAATTTCCTTCCTCTTGCCACCACATTCAATGAGGTATTTGAACATTGTTTCCTACACATGACACACAACATGAGCATCAGGATCATGAGGTGGAGGAAAGTGGTATACATGTAAGTAATCTACATATGCTTCACTCACTATCACTGGCCCATGCCATAAAATAGACTATATTACATATACCCCAACCCCCATTCTCATGATGCTAAAGACCATGCAAATAAGTAACGATTATGACAGCATAATATTATAAGGTCTGTTTTAGTTAGGAAATAACATTGGCTATGGACGAATGGTGTCTGCCTGCTCGAGCCACTTTTGAATGATTTATTTACACATTCATGAACCATCTTTCTAAAAATAGGGAGATAAGCTGATCTCCTACGGCTCTGAACCAATCAGAATCAAGTATTTTTGGCAAAGTGGGGAGAAAAAAACATAATGATACTATGTTCTATTTTACAACATTATGGCTATTTTGCCTTGATTGCTAACTAAATAAAGAATATGTCATTCCTAAAAGTAATTGACCTCACATTCCAGTTTTCTACACTAATTAAATGAACATGTTTTATTTACACGATGATTGATTTTTTTATACAAATTGCAATGGGATGCTATACTTCAAAGCAACATAGCTGTTGTTATTGACAACATACACTCCCAGGGGTGTGTGATCCAACAACTCTGAACAGGTTTTTAGACACAGATTGCTGGACTCCCTCACTTTATAGGAATGAAAATGACGTTCATATACTGATTCCATGGTATCACAGCATAGATAATGTTCACCATTCAAATAGAATATATATTTTATCATCCCAAATTCATAATCATTGTTTTGAGAGCCTAATACAACGCATGAACCCACACTGTAAGGAGTTCCATCAAAGATCACTTTCTTCACCACAGTCACAACTTCTGCAATTGGATTGACACTTACTACTAGGTTTTGGACACTTTGAGGTAAAAGATGGATTATTTCTCGAGTTTGATAAAATGTAGTGCTGTCTTGAGCACCCAAATAAGATGAAGATGAGTGCATCAATGCTTGTCTAGATTGATGACGTTCAGTCATAGTTTTACAAATGTTCTTTCTGTTGTTGGTACCATGAAAGATACCTTTGAAAAATGCATGCTTTCCTTCTAGACGAATAGTCCAACAATGAATGAGTGGTCCAAACATCAATGTTTGTGTTGGATAATGAGTGGTGTAATGGGTTTTAGGCTTTGTGCGATTTCCAGGAAAACAGTGATTGATTGCTTCATGGAAACTTTCAATTACATCCCTCATGTATGGAATATCCCCTTCATAAAAGGCTGGAGCAGTTATGGCTTCAATGAAGTCCAGTTGCGCTAGCATGACTGCCCAAAACTGGTTTCCAGGTGGAATTAAATTGCCTATCAGAAGAGGTAGTATCCTTAGAAAACACCACATTTGAGATTGTGTGTATTTCAGTCTTGGACCTCCTTGTTGACCAATCAAAATAGGCGGAGGTTTATTGCTTAGGTCAGTTGCTGCAAATTTAAATTCACTGAGAAGCTCATTTATTTGTTCAAATGTTAAAAATCCTTCATCAACTAACTGTTTTAAGACTAGGAGAGTTGTTTCAGGCACAATGCCTTCAAAACAATCATGAGCTACATCAGATGGCAGTCCGCCAATTGTGTGATAATACTGCAAACTGTTTAATGGAGATTGACCTTTGACTCCATAAACTTTAATTAATGAATCATCATTTGTCACTGCTAAAGCTTGCACATTGTGTGCTTCTTTAGTTCTGAGTTGAAAATTCTGATCAGTGAATACATGTTGAAATTCGTCTTTTGTTGCTGTACAAAATCTACAAAGACGTCCTACAGAAGAAAAATTTTCATAAAAACGCCCTAGAAAATGAGCCTCTAAATTATCAGCAGCAATGAAAGAAATAGTGCCATAAAAGTGGTGTTCTTGGCCATTGCAATTAATGCGTATGCCATCGGTTTCAAGGATATGTATATCTTCCAGCACAGGGCGAAGCATAGCTTCTATACCATAAGGCTTAACTATTTCATGGTGAAGACACAGTGATACTAACTGAATGTAATCTAATTTAGACCTATGTTTTGGAGACAGATTTCCCAATATAAAATAAACAGCCGAAATCTTGTATTTTCTAGATTTGGTTCCTATAGCATTGGCAGCTGTAAAGTCATCATAGTATAATTCAATCTGCAAACTTGATGGATATCGGTTGTACAAATCATTATTCTTGTATGATTGACTGTCACAAAAATCCCTAAGAACTCCATCTCTAGATCTGCGATCTTGTAGTACTTCTGCTAACACATCTTCGTGCCGAAGAAGTGATTTAATGGTTTGAAGTAATGGTACGTATTGAAGACATTGATCTTTTCCATTTCCATCCCTACCAATGATCAATTCAACAGGAGCAACATAATTCATGTGATCGGACATGTATTTCTGCAGCTGGTGGGGCTGGAGAACACTTTCACATGCATCTTTTACGAGCTGGTTTTGTTGAAAGTGCACCAGATTTAAATCTTGATGAACATTATGCAATAAATTTACGTCGTCCTCTAGAGGAATTATTTGTTTAACTTTGGCAATCAACTGATCATTATTGACCTGAAGAAGTGTTTGAATTTCTTCAGCCACATTGGTACATGCAGCCTTTGAAACATTATGATGTTCACGTAGTTTTAATAGAAAGACTGCAAGCTTTTTCTGATAATCAAAGTGAAAGTGGGGGTTCTCTATTCTCACAGCTGGCAAATCACCCATGTCATCATCGTCATTGGTATGGTCCTGGACGTCATTAAAGTAGCTGGTGTCAACAACAGCAGTTTCCCGCGTTACACTGATATGCAGACTATAAAAATCTTTATGGGATCGTTTGACGTGATGTAAATATGTTCTAATACTTGTATATTTATTAGAACATTCATTCACGTCGCACGTCATAAAAAATCCATTCTCTGTTACATGAACAGCTCTGTAATGTTTGATTAACGTGTTATACTTAATTGCTTGGTACCGGCACTTTTGACACCTATACTGGCCTAAATTTGCCATGCTAACGACTTTTCCTTGTAGTACACCAACTACTACATTTATGACACAATAAACGTGAAGGGTTTATATGATATCCTACTGTTACATTAAATACATATAGATGGTGCATCACAGCCAAATCTAGTAAAACACTGCGTCTTGAAATAGAGCTGGAATCTAGATAATGTCTAGTCACGAATCAGCCCGGGAAGCGAAAACAAACAGATGGCGAAACAGATTAAAGGATTCCAACGTTTACAAAAT
>JAGTTF010002634.1:0-22445 GCA_019095985.1 Streblospio benedicti | reverse complement strand
AATAAATCCAAGGAAGTGGTGTTTGAAGTTTAAATTCCTCTTTGGCATTATTATTGATTCACAAATAAAATGAAAGTCATAACTTCTGAAGTAATTGACATTGTTATTTACTACGCTGCATTCTATCATTGAACATGTCAACCATATTAGTTGATTAGTATTTATTTTTGCAACAGGCAATTGCAATCTCCCTTATAATAGAGGAAAACAGTAAATACCTTAGTTTGTTCTCGGACACATTTTGCACTATTCATTGTTAGCAAATGTAATCACAACTGTTAAACATATTTTGTAAAATATAATTTAACACAAAGATGGACTGCTGTTAAAAAAGATGAAAATAGACCTCGAGAAATAGACAGACTGGTGCAGACTACAGGGACTTTCTGAGTAGCGGTCCAGGGCCCTTATTGTGAAAATAGCGTTTTCATTGAAATCATCTTGGATCCAAATAAGAGCCCAGGTCTCGTATTTGGTAGTATGGGCCCTTATTTGGTAGCGTGATCTCACATATGGAAGTATTATATTCATAACGGTAATAGAGTATTACCTGCACAATATTATGGCTGAATGAATAGTAGAATTTGCGTCTTGCATAAAAAATATTTTCACCAAATTAGGGACCATGGGCTCTTATTTGGTAAAGACCTGCCTAACAAATAAACCACTACGCAGATAGTCCTGGTACCTTCGTGGCCTTAACCAATATTTACCAACTGTAGAACAGTACATTGTCTCAGTCATATATTGCATTGATGCATGTATTTTTAACATACTTGATTATGTGCATGAACAAACCAGTTTATCAATACACATATGATTACAATGATTAAATAATAGAAAATAATTAGACCTCCCAAAAATTTCCGTCCTAAGTTGGGATTTGCACCCACGACCTCTGGGTTGAGATGATAACTTACCAAGTATGTAGGCTGGGGTTACAGAGACATTGGTTCGTCTGAGTAACCTTTTAACAGCCCACTGCTTGGAATGATGGTATCATTCTGGTCTCACAACCTTGGGGTCGTGAGTTTGAGTCCCGTCAGGGCCACTTGATATAGTCAAATGGAAGCTGCGTCTTCAGCTATATCAATATAGTGGTAAGGACTTGCTTGCATAAACAGTGAGAGCAAAGTTGATTTGATGCTGTATCGCTGTAGACTGGTTCAGAATTGGGGTGATTGCTAAATGAACTGTAATAAAATAAACATCACATTTAAAATCATAATCAATGAAAAGGAAGTGACATCCCCATTAACCAAACATGTGCATAATTCACCATCTAAAGATAATTAACTTACTTCCTTATTAGTTTGTAATTGTATAAGATAAATTAATCAACGTGGCTTTTTACACAATAAAAAAACACTGACATATAATTTCAGATTTTCTTCATACACAGGTTATTGTATCAGATTCACATGTTTCAAATCCTTTATTACCCTTAGACGGAGTTAGACTGATATTAGTGTTGGGAATCAGTTGGAATTTGACAACTGATCATCACTTAAAATCAGTTGGCCCAAGTGACCGATCATCAGAGTTAATCGTTTCATACGATATTTATATGTAATCACCCATTTGAATGTGGTCCGCCTGTCGTAGGAGCTCTAATCGGCGCGACCACGTTACACAATAAGATGCATTAACTATGGGTGCAAACTTACTTTCGTTTTCTCTTTGCATGGGCTCGACATTTGAACTACTTAGCATGCGCACTGACACACGGAAACATGCATGTGTGTATTTTTCACATTGCAAAATATAAGTAAGTTATTTCTATTATCTGGCAAGCATTTGTAATAGATTGATAGAATAACGTCACTAAGAGATCATGCACGAGTTTGAATCGTGTTCGAAAAAAGCAATTATTTACACAATCGATTATGCCTCACGCTAATCGAGCCCTGAATCGTTTGGTACAAACGAACGATCACCGATTATAGTCGATCATCGTCCCAACACTAACTGATATAAAAGCTGTAAAAGTATCAACTACAAAATCTCACCTGTTTATTGTCCAAGAAAAACAAAAAATTTGCTCGGCAAGTCTTCGAGCAGAACTATACGTATCCTGCTGCTGCCACCAGCAAGCACGTCTTCATACCATGATAACCATATGGTTATGTCCTGAATCATAAATGATCAAATGCTTAGTTTCTTCTTTTTTTTTTCTCACACAATAATCTAAACGGATTGCAATTTATAATAATTACATCACTCATTTTGAGAAAAATTACTTTAAAACTGATGTTTGAATGTTTTCATGTACTGTCAGACCATGCAATCATCCGAAACACATCGGCTTTACCAAAACTTGAACATAATAAGACATACAATTTTTCACAACATTAGTGATTTAATCTCTTAGTTTCCAGTTGTATTTCAGTTTTCATAGATATTTGTTATGTCATAGCATATTTAGAATTTGACTTTAAATAACCAAGAGCTGACCCATTACATGTACATATTAAAATTATGTACATACACATAAAAAAAACAGTAACAAATTTAATAATGATGATTTGGAAAATGAACATACTACACACCACCATTTTTTGCTAAACTTGACGTCATGTACATGTCAGTGAGACTAGACTGGAAATGCAACTTTTTAAAACAAAATTGAATTTGCTTCATCTAAATTTCAATTATTTGTCTTATCATGTCTGCAGCGCAACAATAATTGGTTACATTTTGAAAAAAGTATATGGAAATGTACAGTAAAATATTTCTTTATTTTAGACTAAAAAGAAAGACATGACTTTTTACCTTTTCATCTCTTTTGTTCTTTGTCTTCTACCTCTGTGTGTTGTCTGTGACCCTGAAATGGCAATTTCAACCTAATTTTTACCGTTTGTTCTAAAAGTGTATTAAAATCTTTGTAGCAGTGTTGGTAGGGTTTTGTACAGCCGTTTTTTGACCAGTGGTTTTGTACAAGACCAGTGATTTAAAACTTAACCGAAGTAAATGTACGTAAATAATGTAAACTAATCTAAATATGGTTAATACATCCCAGCTGATACATTCTCTTTTATAAATATATAAGCTACATGAAAGATCATAATGCTAAGTTGTATAGCTTTTGGTTGTTAGAACTGGACAAAATTAAATTGCATCTTTACTTTAGCAGCATTAAAAGTAATTTACGTTTCGTACAGGTTTTGTACAGATCTTTAGATTTATAGTTTTTTGTACAGATTTGTAGTTTCGTACACTAGTACAATATGAAAACCAATTTTAGCCGTACAAAACTCAACCCTGCATTGTAGCATAACAATGCACAATATAATATTAATGTGTGTAACTGTAGAAAAAATAAAGCATTTGAGCTCCCATCATTTATGACACTAGACAACAAACGGAAAACTGTGAATGAACGTTATTTCGATGTGGTTTGAAACATTTCACATTGATACACTGAATGAACATCTACATTGATGTTGTCAAATACATTACATTTAAGCATAATTTTCATGACCCCCCCCTTATTTCACCGCCACCCCCCGGGGGGGGGGCAGCTATTTTCACCATCACTTCAATTTTTTTTCATGAAATTTGACATCTAATTCTTTTTTCTTAGATTGCTGAACCTCAATTATTTTTTCTAAGCTGTATAAAGCTGTTTAAAGCCACATTTGACAATTTTTTTTCTAGCCAAATCAAAATGAAACCTTATTATGTTTTTCACCAATTTTCAGCCTTGCGTTATTTTTTTCAATATTTTTGCTCCCCCTCCCCCCCCCCTGATATCAAATGGTCGATGCCTTCATTCTTTGCCATCAAAAATAGCATATGAAAGTTATGGAGGACATCATTTGATTTTGCAATGATTCAGGTTGAAAAATCAGGCGTAACAAATATGTACTTTGACCTAAAATATTGCCTGATTGCATTATGTCTGCAACAGTTGTCAGTAAAAAAAAGTAGTCATGAAGAAATCAAATCACATTTAACGGGCCTAACATAAAAATTACATACCTTAAACTATGTATTGTTGATCTCCAATCATAGTTTTCACCAATGCGAATCGTTGACACCTAATCTATACATTATTTACAGTTAAAATAGCCATTTACTTTACATGCTGAGTTTAACAGGAAACGTGCGGGGAAGGCAATGGCCTTGACCTAGCCAATGACACTTACGAAAATAACAACAAATTATATCATATTTATATCAATAATTTACAAATTAGAAGTTTTTTAGCATTTTATTATCAAACAATATTATTAACACATACTCAGTGCTGTGCATATTAGCTAATGTGGTTGATTAACGTGTACTGAATTAAAGACACGTGTTTGAGGCTATGTGTGACCTATATATGGCTTGGAACGCAGAGAATTTCAAATCAGGCCTAGATATAACGAATTTCTATTAAAATCCAAATTTTGAAAAAAATTCAATCGTGGAAATAGATTTGTAACACTTTTTAGTAACATAGCTTTAATCCCTCAAACACCAGTTGCATTACACACTGTTTTACAATATTCATTTATTTAAAAACTAAACGTAGAAAATGTAATATGTATATATATATGTATATTACTCTCGAACGTTAGAATCTCGTGCATGTATTTGTCATTAAATAAATCGTTAGTTATATCACCGCGTGCTTACTAAATATTCAATTGATAATTATCAAAATACATAAAAGTGGCGACGAGGATTAAACTGAAAATTAAACCATGGCAACTGGACAGATTGGAAGGATTGATTCATTCAATTTGAATGACCAGGATTGGTCAAGTTATTTTGAGCAGGTAGAATCTTTTTTTACCGCCAATGCGGTGACAGATGAATTAAAAGTGGCAGCCTTGTTATCATCTATTGGGGCCACAACCTACTCATTATTAAAAAATTTGTGTGCACCGGCCAAACCTTCAACTAAGACATTAGCAGAAATCAATGAAATCATGAGTAATCATTTGAATCCAAAACCACTGACGATAAGTGAGAGGTACAGATTTTATCGCCGAGATCAACAGCCCAATGAATCTGTGGCTAAATATATTGCTGAAATTCGCCGACTGTCAGTTCATTGTGGGTTTGGGAATTTTCTTGATAATGCATTGAGGGACAAGTTAGTGTGTGGTCTCAAGAATGCCGCAATCCAAAAACAATTACTGACACATGAAGAGCTGACATTTCAACAAGCTTGTAAGAAAGCTCTAGCCATGGAAAGTGCCATCAATGATGCCACTGAATTTAATACATCGACAAGTACAAGTGTAAATGCTGTAAATCAATCTAATTCTAAGTCAAAGGCATACAAAAACAAATGCAAGCATTGTGGTCGCTCCAATCATGCCGAAAAAGATTGTTTCTTCCGTGACAAGTCCTGTAATAAATGTGGAAAAAAGGGCCATATTGCTCCTGTTTGCCGGGGGGAGAAGTCTCTTCAGAAGAAAGGTGAATGTCAGGCAATAACTACCAATGATAGCGATTCGGAGGACTCAAACTGCTCTAATAGTTTGTATGCGGTTGACAGTGAAAAGAATGAGCCAATTTGGGTAGATGTGAACATAAATAAGATACAGATTGCAATGCAATTGGACACAGGATCGTCAGTATCGATAATTAATGAGCATGTATACAGGGATAAGTTCAATAACATTCCCTTGAGTGATTCTAAATCAATTTTGAAAACCTACACAAAAGAAAGAATAACTGTGCTTGGTACAATAATTGTGGACATCACAATATCATCATATCATCAGCAAAATATGGAACTATACGTGGTGTCTGGTGATGGTCCAGCGCTGCTTGGACGCGACTGGTGTCCCAGATCAGTTTTAAAGTCAATTAATTCAGTCAGGGCTGACATTGATCTAAATACAATATTACATAATCATCGCGAACTTTTTAGTGATGGTATTGGGAAATTCAATAAGTATCAAGTCAGCTTACGCATAGAAGAAAATGCAGTTCCAGTATTTCACAAACCCCGACCCATTCCTTACGCAATTCGCAATAAAGTAGAAGATTCGCTAAATGAGATGGAGAAAAATGGTGTAATCACCAAGGTACAACATAGTGAATGGGGTACTCCCATAGTGCCAGTTCCTAAAGTGGATGGTTCAGTGCGAGTTTGTGGAGATTTCAAAATAACTGTTAATCCTAAATTGAAAATGGATCATTATCCTATTCCAAAAATTGAAGATATGTTAGCTAAATTAGAAGGTGGTGTAAAGTTTACTAAAATTGATCTTGCTAATGCCTATTTACAATTGGAATTAGATGACCAAAGTAAAGAATACCTGACAATTAGTACGCACAAGGGTCTATACCAGTATAATAGACTCCCGTTTGGGATTACCTGTGCGCCAGCAATTTTTCAAAGATGCATGGAAATATTATTCCAAGATTTAGATAATGTCCAAGTGTATTTTGATGATATTTTGGTCACTGGGAAAGATGATATTAGTCACCTACAGACACTTGACATTGTACTACATAGATTAGAAGATTGTGGTCTAAAATTGAAGAAGATGAAGTGCGAATTTATGAAAGATTCTGTACAGTATTTAGGATATAAAATTGACAAAGATGGACTTCAACCAATTCAAGATAAAATAAAAGCTGTCATAGATGCACCTGTACCAGAGAATGTGGATCAATTGCGTTCATTTCTTGGGTTATTGAATTACTACGGACGCTTCTTGCCAAATTTGTCGAAAGTGATTGCTCCATTAAATAATTTACTGAGGAAAGATAGTGTATTCAAGTGGACAAAAAAATGCAATCAAGCTCTTGAAGAAGCCAAACAGCAGTTGAATTCAGCCGCTGTGCTTGCTCATTATAGCACTGAATTACCACTCCTGTTAGCTAGTGATGCCTCAGAATATGGAGTAGGTGCAGTAATCTCACATTTATTGCCCAACGGTGATGAACGACCTATTGCATTTGCGTCACGTTCGTTATCTAAAGCTGAACGTGGCTATTCGCAGCTTGACAAAGAAAGGGCTTGCAATCGTTTTTGGATTAAAACGATTTCATCAATATTTGTATGGTAGACATTTTACCTTAATTACAGATAATAAACCTCTGACTTCGTTGTTTCATCCTGAAAAGCCAATTCCTACATTAGCAGCAAAGAGGCTTCATAGATGGGCATTACTATTAGCTTCTCATGATTATGAGATTCAATATAAAAATACCAAAGCTCATGGCAATGCGGATGGACTTTCGCGACTTCCATTGAAGTCAACAGTGAGAGAGAAACAAGATGTAGATCATGTGTTCAGTGTATCTCAAATTGAAGTGTTACCTGTGACTGCTGACGACATCCGTAGAGAAGTTCTGAAAGACCCAGTGCTCTCTGTTATTCATGATGCAGTGTCAAGTGGTACCATTGTTGAAAAAAGTGATTTACAATTTGAACCATATATTAAACGCTTTAATGAACTTAGTCTTCATGATGGATGTATCATGTGGGGTATTAGAGTGATTATTCCAGAGAAATTGCGTCCAGCTGTATTGAATGAATTGCATGAAGGACATATTGGTGTTGCAAAAATGAAAATGTTGGGCCGTAATTACATCTGGTGGCCTGGGCTGGATTTTGAAGTTGAATCACTAGCAAAGAGTTGTCAAACTTGCCAACAAATAAGTCATAACTCATCAGCAGCAATTCTGCATCCATGGACATATCCTTCTGGGCCTTGGCAAAGGATACATGTTGACTACGCAGGTCCATTTCAAGGTCACATGTTTTTATTAGTGATTGATGCTTATTCGAAATGGCCAGAAGTGAAGAAAATGAAGGTAACAACCTCGACGGCTACAATTAATGCAATGAGAGATATTTTCAGTCGGAATGGTCTTCCAAATGTGCTTGTAAGTGATAACGGGCCTCAGTTTGTGTCTGATGAGTTTAGTCATTTTATGAAAATGAATGGAATAACCCATAAGCGCTCAGCACCTTTTCATCCAGCTACGAATGGCCAAGCAGAACGCTTTGTTCAAACATTCAAGCATTTTATGAAAAAAGAATTCAAATGTACCAATTCATCAAAGACTTTGCAATTTTCTACTTACATACCGAAACACTCCCAGTGTTACAACTAAAAGATCTCCTGCTGAATTGCTTATGAATAGAAGTTTACGTACGAGACTTGATTTACTTAAACCTGATATACAATTGAGAATAGTGAAAGAAGTTAAAGTGCCAGATTCACGCGCTATTCAGCATGAATTCAGTGTGGGAGAGAGAGTGAGGGCTCGTAGCTATAATACCAAAGAATTGTGGAAATTTGGATTCATTACTGAAAAGCTAGGGCCAAGACATTACTTGGTGAAAACAGATGATCAGACTATCTGGAAACGTCATATCAATCAATTAAAATCTACTGATGTAATTGTCACTGAGCATATTCCAAAACCTGACATGTCTGTTGTTGACACCTATACCGAACCGACAAGAGTGTTACCAATGCAACCTGAACCCGTACCTGCTCAAGTGATTCCTACACCTGTTACTCCTGCAACAACTCCAGCAACTCCAGCTTTTCCTAGACGGAATCCCATAAGAGCCAGGAAAGCACCCGAGAAACTCAATTTATTCATGGAGTGACTAATCATGGTGAATCGTGACTGATCATTTTGAACCTTGTGGATCATAATCATTGTGAACCTTGTGGATTATAATCATTATGTAGGATGTTCAATAGATGTAGTTATGTTCTATTGTTCTTCATTGTAGAATGTGACTGATTATTTTAACTTTGTAGATTATACTCATTATGTAAGACGTTCATTAGTGGTAGTTAAGTTATGTTCTTTTGTGTATCAGTTGTAAACTGTCAAAGAAATTTAGTGTGGGAGAATTGTGGTGTATTGGTTCGAAACCTATATATGTATATTACTCTCGAACGTTAGAATCTCGTGCATGTATTTGTCATTAAATAAATCGTTAGTTATATCACCGCGTGCTTACTAAATATTCAATTGATAATTATCAAAATACATAAAAAATTAATTATAGATGTAATTAATTTAGTAGCATGTACAAGGTTAATAACAACCACTAAAACATTACTATTTGAAGACTAAAAAACAATACCGTTACAATCATTAAACACACATACACTATTGTTCTAACTGTGCACAAATTGCACTTACTGATATATAATGACATTTATGAATGACCTAGTTATACAATAATATAAAATGTGGGCTGGTGACAGTTCTAATTTTCTATACCATATCTCACTACGGGCCTTCTAACTCTTGCCGATCTTCTTGGCTCCATGGGTGCAGGGGCATCACCTGCGGAGATACCTATATTAGTGTTTGGTTGGGAATTGTTGGACTTGTTGGGGTCACGTGTGGCTTTTACATTCTACTGGGTTACTAGGTGTGACATATGCCATATCTGAGTATTCTGTAAATTGTCTCTTACTACGCTCCAGATCGTCCTGTATCAACCTCTCTATTGCATCCCCTTCCCTATGTTTCTTAGCTAGCTCTGGGCTCACTTGTTTTATGAACCTACGATTTCTTCTGACTATGCCACCACTACTGTTTTTGAGCAAATAGGACCGGGGTTCTTCTGCTTCGCCTACCACTATAGCTGGCTCCCACTTGGATCCTTGGGACTCTTGGTACATGACTCTCATGTTGGGGAGTAGATGACAGTATTCTCTGTTTGTATTTCCATTGTATCTGTCAGCCATCTCCTTCCTCTTCTCCTCAAAATGCTCGTATATGTTGTCAGGTAGTGTTCTTTTGGGCAGTTCTGACCGGAAACCTACCCCTAATCTGTCTTCCAAAGAACAGTGTGGCTGGTGATGGTATATTTCCATCTATGGGTGTTGTTCGTATGTCCAACATAGCCTCCAGAATGCATCCCCCACTGTTCACTGCCTTCTCCAGTATTGGCTCTATATACCCCACCATCCTTTCTATAAACCCGTTTGATTGAGGGTACCTGGGACTTGATGTCACATGCTCGATCTGCCAACTTTCTGCAAACTCTTCGAATTCCTTGGAGCTGTAGCATGGTCCGTTGTCAGACACTATGACAGCTGGTTTTCCGTTCATGGAGAAAATTTCCTTCATAAACCTTATTATATCCTCAGACTTCTCAGACCTTGTCCTCTTGCAGTATGGCATTTTTCGTGAATTCGTCTACTATGAGAATGAATTTGTTGTCACACATAGTGAATATATCAGTGTGAACTATCTCCCATGGCATGGTGGCATATGATCGCTCCCACATCACTTCTTTGCTTTGTGATTTTTGATACTTCTGGCACAACTCACAGCCTTCCACTGCTTTGATTATGTCTTTAGTCATGTTAGGCCAGTATAAGTTTTGTTTTGCCCTTAGTATACATTTTGTTTTGCCCCTGGTGTGTTGCGTGTATTTCTTCAATATACGACCCCCGACACGCCTCTGGTATCACCAGCCGCTCACCATAAAATATCAGGCCGTCTTCACAGTTCAAGGCGTCTTTAATACCCCAATATGGTTTCAGCATGGTCGGTAGATTCCGGGCCTTGTCCGGCCACCCCTCTCATTATCTGTTCTTGTAGTGCCTTAAGGTCTCGTCTTGCCAGGTGTAGTGCCTTAGCTTTGTTAACATTTCCGGGTGCTCCACTATTGCATGTATAGTATGCTCTAGGGCTATCTCATCACCTTGTGTCGGTGCCACTCTTGACAGATAATCTGCAAATACCATTTTTGCTCCTGGTTTATATGACTGTCACGTCATATGGCTGTATTCTTAGAAGCATTCGCTGCAATCTCGGTGGGCATTCACTCATCTGCTTGACTACTATGCTCTCCAAAGGTTTGTGGTCCGAGTAAACAGTGACATGTTTCCCATATACATAAGTGTGGAACTTCTCCAATGCATAAACCACAGCCAAAAAGCTCACGCTCTATGTTTGCATAGCGTGACTGTATCGGTCAGTGACTTCCTTTTTCAAACGCAATGGGCCTGTTGTTCTGTATTAGTGCAGCTCCCAAAATCCATTCGAGCTTGCATCTACTTCCAAAATTTGTTGGTTCTCGTGAGTTGTAATACTGTAATTCAAGGTCTTTATGTATTGCCTGCTTAAGATCATTGAAAGCTTTTGTTGTGTTCAGCAGTCCACTCATAATGGCTAGACTTCTTACAGAGTTGCCGCAATAGCTTGTTTTTCTCAGACAGATTAGGGACAAACAACACCAAGTATTGTACTAATCCCAGAAAAGACTGTAGCTCAAGAGACGTTTCCAGGTGCCGGCCTCTCATGGATGCTGTCGCACTTCTTGGGATCCGGTCAATTAAACCATCTGTGCTCCACAACAAGCCAAAAACTGACCTGTTTTTGCCTAATCTTGCATTTCTCAGACCTAAACACCAAGCCATTAAGCTTTGCACTCTGCATTAACCTATTTAATGCATTATTGTGGTCCCGCTCGGTACGACCATATACCAGGAAAAAGTCGTCTGCTATCCCTATGACTCTCCACTCTTGGTGTCACTATGCACACGTGACAGTATGTCGTCCAAAGTTTTGGAATATATCTTGCACACATAGTCCGAATGGGTCAGCGAACTTGTACTTTCCCCACTGGGGACTGGAATGTACATAAATCTGCACTTTCATCATCCAGTCTGATACCCCAGTAGCCATATTTGCATCTAATTTGGTTCGTCTGGCCTCACATCTTGTGTGTGATTTCGTCTAACGTTGGTGGTGTTTTGTAATGTGAACGCTTCACTGCATTTGTAAGGTCAGCAGGATCATAAGCATATTCTTAGCTCACCATTCGATTTTTCTCAGAAAAAGCCAGACTATTCACCCATTCTGAAGGCGTATTATCATCCACTTTCTCTATCACTCCAAGCTTTCTCATCTCTTCAACTTTGCACATGGATCTCTTCCGCAGATTTATTAGGTATTTCCTCGGGGCTGCTACAACTGGACGGGAATCGGGCCTGTAACTGTAATCTTGATATCTCAGACCCAGGTACTTCCTAATCCTTTGAAACACTCTCATGGTCCCACTCTCATTCCACAAGAGATGTTGTTTAATCGAGAACCAATGACATAATGAATACCATGAACGGGAACATAAAATACAGTACATCAAACATATCTCATAGTCTGATATCCAGTCTGACCCACATGCCATGTTTGCATCTAATTTGCTAAAATCCTGGCCTCACACATCTTGTGTGTGATTTCGTCTAACGTTGGTGTTTTTGTAATGTGTACGCTTCACCGCAAATTATTAAGGTGCCTGGGATCTAAGAATATTCTTATGATACTCACCATTCGATTTTAGTATGAAAAAAGCCTGACTATTCACCCATTCTGAAGGCGTATTATCATCCACTTTCTCTATCACTCCAAGCTTTCTCATCTCTTCAACTTTGCACAGATTTCTTCCTGAGATTTATTGGGTATTTCCTCGGGGCTGCTACAACTGGATGGGAATCGGGCCTTAACTGTATGTGATATCTCCCAGGTAACTTCCTAATCCTTTGAAACACTAGTCTGTTTATAGTCAGCACTGGCGTGACATCTTCTTTCTCCTCCACCTCTATCCAATTAAAAGGATAAATCTACCAAAGAAAAAGATGAACGGACTTACAACATAGACAAACACAAACTACTACATAAGTCACAAATACATAGAATATACATTATGATACATCACTAAACAGGACACAATTAGTATGAAGTCCAACCTGACAAATATTGTATAAAAGAACAAGCGCTTAATGATAGTATCTATCTAATGATGAATGTTCCTACCACCTCATTAAAAAGTCATCATATCTCTCAGGTTCCCTTCTGAGTCGACCTGAACGTCTTTGTCCAACTTGGTTATGTTCTGTATCAGCAGCGATGGATGACCGTTCTAGGGGTTCCGTGTGTTCTGGTACCCCCACTGTCAACTTGTCTGTTCTCATTTATCACACTGTCTGAAAGATGGCTTTCAGGGGAAGTGAAGTCAATATGGCCACCAGGAGTAACACCATATGGTGCTGTCAATTCAAGCGGAGCCATAGGTAAGTTGTTAGCCGGTTGCTCATTTGGAATGCTCGGTGACACTTCTTCATCGTCACTTACATCTTCCAAAAAGTGGACCATTTGAATTGAAGTAAAAAGTGAAGCAGTAGGCTGTATTGAAAAACAGTCCTGGAGCCTCACCTTATATGATTGAGCACGTAGTTGAATGCCACTAAACTTCTTTACAAAACACCATTCACTATCCTGAATTCGAACAATTATATATCTATCACGTGCACGCACCTTGCTTTTTATCAGACTTAAGATATACAAGATCCCCAACACAGAGACTTTGTGGGCTTGCTTGAAATCCCTTGGGATTTTTGGCCTTTAAACTATATGGATGATTTGCCAAGCGTTGTTCATGTTGGGTTATAATCAGTTGCTGATCATCAATAGGGATTTGTACATTTGTGAATTGATCTCTCTTGCACCACTTCTCACGTGCAGATAAGCCTCCAAATCGTATTCTTTCATTTAATCTAGCTGTAGCAATAGCAAGTGTCGTGTTAGATATGGCACCACCAGAGGGATTTTGTTTTAGCAACTCTATCTCTAATTCTTGAACTGATTTTTTTTCTCCCACTGGATTTTTTATTTTTATTTTTCACCTCTCCAACTTCTATGATGATGTTGTGAGCAGGGAGAAGCGCACTGTGCTTTAGAGCTCTTAATCCTGATGCTCCATCTACTCTGACTACTGCTTTAGGGTCCATCTAAAGGTATCATGTTTGCAGATAAGCAAATGAGGGCCTGACTGAGTGACTCTTGTCTTTCATTATCAATAATGCATGATGTAGTGAATGAAGTGACGCTTTCACGTAAGAGGGGTAAACGAAGATCAGTTGTCGATTCTGTTTCATTACATCTGCTGAAAACAGAAGAATACCTTGTTACATGCTGGTTAGTGGTGGCCATGGTGGCAATGGAATCTGTCACTGTAGAGATGGACATGGCACCTATAAATGAGCGCATTCCTCTTACAGATTCCGGTGGTTGTGCTGCAGTCAAAGTTGAGATTTTGTGGGGGCTGGCTTGTATTGATCCCATAGACCAGATCCAACCCAAGATTGTTGTTGATTTTGGACATATGACTGTTTTATGTGGAGCCAAACGCATGTTGCACTTGTGTAAATTCTCTATAACTTCAGCCCAGTTATGGAGAAGGTCTTCAGGTGTGTTTCCCCCACAGAACAGGTCGTCAGCCAATTTGGCCACTGTTCCTTTCTGAATGCAATCACCTAAAATGCGGCACATTAGTTCCTCAAGTGCAGTTTCACTACCGGGTAGGCCCATGGCACATCTTCCATATACTCTTATTCCCTTGAAGGTGTTGCGACGCCACAGTATTTCATTGACTCTTTATCTAAAGGAATTTGGAAAAAGGCTTTGGTGAGATCAGTCTGGATTATGTACTTCCAGCCTCCAATTGTTCGCAAGATAGAATCCACATCTGGCATGAGTGAGGGTTGGGGTTTACAGTAACGACCGACGTCTGCAAACGCAGTGACTAATCTTTTCCCTCCAGATGGCAAAGGTTTATTGACAAGAAATGTGGGGTTAAGGTATTCTACATTTACACCAACGTCTTCAGGTTTAAAGAACACACTACCTTCTAATTTATCAAATATGTCTTGTAGCTCTCTACCAAGTTATCACGGTTATACTGAGGCACTCTTCCTTTGCGTTGTGGTGGTTTTACAGGACCCATATTTACTACAGCTTTGAATGGACCACATGCACCATTGTATCCAGGAAGGTCTGGCTTGAACACATCGTCATACTTGTCAAGAATGTCTTTGAAAGCAGCCCTTTGAGTTGGTGTAAGTTGCTCATTTGGGTCTATTTTGACTGTGTTGCTGTACGGACCACTAGGTATTACGGGTTTAATTGGAGATTCACTTGTTGAGCTTATTGCTATAGGCTCTTTGTAGGGTAAGGTTGACACAGGTCTGACGGAGCATACATGTTCGTTTCTTTTGATGTGTTGAGGCTCATTGGATTGATTTAGGATTCTCACTTTCCCAGCTACAGACTCCAAAATACTCGGGGGAGGCCAATCAGATGGTGATGATACACTTGACCTTGAATCACTACGAGGTTCAATTGCTATTAAGGAATCATTACTAAGAATATGAGAGATATCCAGCTCCATAAATTCACCTGGCCAGATAGTGTCTGTCTTTGGTGCACGTAACACTTCAACAAATGTTCTCCTTATTGCCGACTGTGCTAGAGAAGGCTCAAAGGGTTTGTATGTGAGAACTTCGACATTACTAATCGTGATTTGACACTTGGATGGCCTTAAAGAGATGTCATTACTTATCATAAATGGTGTGCCTGCCAATATTTCCGCATCAAGATCCTCAACCACAAGAGCTTCTAAATGTAAATCATGACCATTTCTTTGTAAATTAGTATGAACCTCCCCTATAATTGGTAATGGTGTTCTACCATCTGCTTGAAGAGCTACTTGAGAGCTATTTTGGATATTGAGACCCATCATCCTGGCAACGGATGCTCTGATCATACTTGATTCAGCTCCAGTATCAAGGGTTAAATTCACAGAATGATCTTTGTAGAAAGCTTTGAAGGATGGTGAACGCTTGCTGTTTACCTTATTTACTGATATCATATTCGTATTAAGGGGAGTTTCATTTTCTTCATTGTCTGACAATTCATGGTTATGATTTTCACATGTATCCCAAAGTGATGATGAAATTTCAGTCATTTGACGGACTTTTGACAGAAAACGCCTATCAGAATCTGGTAAGTAAGGGCATGAACTCAAGTAATGATTTTTAGGCCTCTTGGCTTCTGTGCACAGTGGACACGATTTGGTCTTTGGTATCTGATTTGGGATTTGTTTGTGGCTACGTGCAGGCCCTGATTGTGAAGAATAATGTTTGTATTCTTTGATTTGAGGTTTAGTGGTACGCATTACCTTAACTTCATCCGAGTAGTGTAATTCATCCAGGAGAGAATCCATGGCCAAGGATATTTCATCTTTAATAGATGCTAATGTTTTGGTTCTCAGGGTAGTTCCGTACTTTTTGCTTTACGAGGCGTGGCAAACCAGGATGAATAAGTCTCAACCACATGAGCACTATCATGTTTTCCATTGTGGGGTTAACTCTTCATCAGTCTTAATGACTTGATCGTGGTGGGTAATTCCGCCACCCTTTGCTAGGAGATTGTCTTCAATGAACCCCATCAACGTCTGATACAATGGCTCAACTCTGTCACCTGGTTTGTGTGATATATTGTCAAGGTCAAGAAAATGACCTCCAGTGCGCTGTATGCCATAGTGAAGTCGTATTTTCTGCCACACATCCTCCAATGATGTTGACTTTTTGACAATTGATGCTCTAGATATAACTGTACAGTAATTAGCAATTTGGCCAAGCATTATTTCGAGGTTGGTGGCTTTATTAGCAGCTGTAAGACCCACTGGAGGGTCAGCAGTGACACCATCATCATCAGTGAAACCTCTTGAGGTATTAGACGCACTTTTCACTAACCATTTGCAATCGTCACTTAAGTATGGAGTAAAGATGTCTACCAGACTAAGGTTAAAAACTACATTTCCTTTCCATGCTTCGAAGGAAGATACAGTTTCCTCTTCGCCTAATTGCCAAGGCTTGGGAGGACGTAGATGTGATGCCATAGTTGATAATGGTTATTATTACAAACTCTGTTAGCTTACTGCCAAAAATGTAATGTACTACTTGCACCTTTCTTGGTCCCTTAAATCCTGTTTGGCGGACTTCAGAGTAACAAAAGAAATTAGATCCACGCTGCCACCACGTCAGTGAAGTAATACGAACATTCCAGAGATGTTGTTTAATCGAGAACCAATGACATAATGAATACCATGAACGGGAACATAAAATACAGTACATCAAACATATCTACATAGTACTAGCAATACATAACAGTCTGACACATGGCGACATATAGTCTGTTTATAGTCAGTCACTCTAAAAATAGTCTTTTTACTCACATTGTCCATGTCCCAGGGGGTACTTGCTGCGCCTGGTGGTGGGCTTCCTGTTGGGCTCTCCCCACTCACAGTCAAGTTGCTTGACCTGTCTGTGTCGGTCTCTGGCTGGCTGCCTGTGTCCGTGCTGTACGGCTGTCTCTTGTGGTGCCACCGGCTGACGGTTCCGTTGTTTGCACACTTCCGAACCCGCAAAATGTCCTACTGCCTTGCATGCGATGCATGTCTTCTTCCACGCCGGGCACTTCCGCGGCGGGTGTGTCATCCTGCAGAACCTGCATGGGGCTCTTGCCGCTCCTGTGTGGTTGTTTACTAGCTCCACGACCTTCTGCTTATTGACGTCAAAGTGTGCACTATTCACCAGGGATGCCTCGTATGCTACCGCCATCTCTGCCGCTTTTTTCCACTCGAGGCCGTTCCCTTCGGCTATCAGCTTTTTACGTAGGCCAGGCCACTGTGTCCCCCCGTATCAGCTGGAACGTGGCTGCTCTGTCCCGGCCTTTTGTGCCTTCAAACTGTCCTTCATTCGCTTTTTGTCTTGATTTTCAACATGAAATCTTTCACGCTCTGATCTGTGGCTTGCATCATGCCGCACAACTCCAATCGGGCTACCCAAATATTCGCAGTGTCGGTCATGTATTCCTCAAATTTAGCAAATACTTTGGAACTGTCCTGCTTATCGGCGTCTTCCATATTCCATGACTGAAATAGTTCCATTCCCTGGTCTCCCGTGGATACCATAATGTAGTGCCATTTTAATTGTTCCTCAGTTTTATTTATCACAAAGAAACTGTCCATCGCCATTTTCCACTTGTCAAAGCACCTCTTCTGGTTGCCTTCCTCCCATTTTAACTTAGGTAATGGTATCTGCCCATGCCTAAACTCATGTCCTGCTTCTTCGCCCATTTTGCTTACTTAAAATATCCACTGCACTACACTTTATCACTAATTTTCCGCTGCCACCATGTTATAGTTTCCAGTGTACGTGTGCAGAGAGTCCACAAGTAATATTCAGATATTTTATTATATCCACCAAGCATACAGACGTTCACACATAAAGAATAAGATCATATCATTTGCTGTGCAATATATACAAGTGCTGGTCTTGTACTACTACAATACAATGAGTCTACTATCGGAAACCCTTATATAGCCTGGACATAGAACATTCGAGAAGCATCTATTAATAGTATAACCTGTATAAACCAGTAAGTGTGAGCCTGATTAAATACATGTGCCTATGCTGCAAGTACAGTTTATAGTCAGCAATATGTGTGTGTATCAAACTTACAATACATTGCCAAGGTACATACTATGACAGTTCGATAAGGCCTAATCTGTTCTTTAGAGCAAGCCCTTCGATTTAAAAAAAGAAAAAAAAAATCGGACAGATGCTCCTTCGTTAGTCACGATGCGCTCAAACATACGCATTTTACCCACTCTATTGCATGTGGGTTTGTTTCATTCATCTTTGACCTTCAAGATGCCGCTTTTCGCCGAAAATGGGGTCGTTCGATAAAGCCTAATCTGTTCTTTAGAGCAAGCCCTTCGATTTAAAAAAAAAAAACCCGGACAGACGGCTCCTAAGATGAGCATTTTACCAACTCTATTGCATGTGGGTTTGTTTCATTCATCTTTGACCTTCAAGATGCCGCTTTTCACCGGTAATGAGGTCGTTCTGATAAGATCTAATCTGACCATTAGAGCAAGCCCTTTGATTTAAAAAAAAAAAATCGGACAGACGCTCCTTCATTAGTCACAATGCGCTCAAACATACGCATTTTACCCACTCTATTACATGTGGTGTTGGTCATCTTTGACCTTCAAGATGCCACTTTTCGCCGGTAATGGGGTCGTTCGATAAGGCCTAATCTGTTCTTTAGAGCAAGCCCTTTGATTTAAAAAGAAAAAAAATCGGACAGACGGTCCTTCGTTAGTCACGATGCGCTCAAAGATACGCATTTTACCCACTCTATTACACTTGGATGAGGTCATCTTTGACCTTCAATATGCCGCTTTTTCGCCGGTAATGGGGTCGTTCGATAAGGCCTAATCTGTTCTTTAGCAAGCCCTTTGATTTAAAAAAAAAAAAAATCCGGACAGACGCTCCTTCATTAGTCACAATGCGCTCAAACATACGCATTTTACCAACTCTATTACATGTGGTGTTGGTCATCTTTGACCTTCAAGATGCCGCTTTTCGCCGGTAATGGGGTCGTTCCGATAAGGCCTAATCTGTTCTTTAGAGCAAGCCCTTTGATTTAAAAAGAAAAAAAAATCCGGACAGACGCTCCTTCATTAGTCACAATGCGCTCAAACATACGCATTTTACCCACTCTATTACATGTGGTGTTGGTCATCTTTGACCTTCAAGATGCCGCTTTTCGCCGGTAATGGGGTCGTTCCGATAAGGCCTAATCTGTTCTTTAGAGCAAGCCCTTTGATTTAAAAAGAAAAAAAATCCGGACAGACGCTCCTTCGTTAGTCACGATGCGCTCAAAGATACGCATTTTACCCACTCTATTACACTTGGAGTAGGTCATCTTTGACCTTCAATATGCCGCTTTTCGCCGGTAATGGGGTCGTTCCGATAAGGCCTAATCTGTTCTTTAGAGCAAGCCCTTTGATTTAAAAAGAAAAAAAAATCCGGACAGACGCTCCTTCATTAGTCACAATGCGCTCAAACATACGCATTTTACCAACTCTATTACATGTGGTGTTGGTCATCTTTGACCTTCAAGATGCCGCTTTTCGCCGGTAATGGGGTCGTTCTGATAAGGCCTAATCTGTTCTTTAGAGCAAGCCCTTTGATTTAAAAAGAAAAAAAAATCCGGACAGACGCTCCTTCGTTAGTCACGATGCGCTCAAAGATACGCATTTTACCCACTCTATTACACTTGGAGTAGGTCATCTTTGACCTTCAATATGCCGCTTTTCGCCGGTAATGGGGTCGTTCTGATAAGGCCTAATCTGTTCTTTAGAGCAAGCCCTTTGATTTAAAAAGAAAAAAAAATCCGGACAGACGCTCCTTCATTAGTCACGATGCGCTCAAACATACGCATTTTACCCACTCTATTGCATGTGGGTTTGTTTCATTCATCTTTGACCTTCAAGATGCCGCTTTTCGCCGGTAATGAGGTCGTTCTGATAAGGCCTAATCTGTTCTTTAGAGCAAGCCCTTTGATTTAAAAAAAAAAAAAAATCGGACAGGCGGCTCCTTCATTAGTCACGATGCGCTCAAAGATACGCATTTTACCCACTCTATTACACTTGGGTTGGTCATCTTTGACCTTCAATATGCCGCTTTTCGCCGGTAATGGGGTCGTTCGATAAGGCCTAATCTGTTCTTTAGAGCAAGCCCTTTGATTAAAAAAGAAAAAAAAATCCGGACAGACGCTCCTTCATTGGTCACGATGCGCTCAAAGATGAGCATTTTACCAACTCTATTGCATGTGGGTTTGTTTCATTCATCTTTGACCTTCAAGATGCCGCTTTTGCCGGTAATGGGGTCGTTCCGATAAGATCTAATCTGACCATTAGAGCAAGCCCTTTGATTTAAAAAGAAAAAAAATCCGGGACAGACGCTCCTTCATTAGTCACGATGCGCTCAAAGATACGCATTTTACCCACTCTATTACACTTGGGTAGGTCATCTTTGACCTTCAATATGCCGCTTTTTTTGCCGGTAATGGGGTCGTTCTGATAAGGCCTAATCTGTTCTTTAGAGCAAGCCCTTCGATTTAAAAAGAAAAAAAAATCCGGACAGACGCTCCTTCATTAGTCACAATGCGCTCAAACATACGCATTTTACCCACTCTATTACACTTGGAGTAGGTCATCTTTGACCTTCAATATGCCGCTTTTGCCGGTAATGGGGTCGTTCGATAAAGGCCTAATCTGTTCTTTAGAGCAAGCCCTTTGATTTAAAAAGAAAAAAAAATCCGGACAGACGCTCCTTCATTAGTCACAATGCGCTCAAACATACGCATTTTACCCACTCTATTACATGTGGTGTTGGTCATCTTTGACCTTCAAGATGCCGCTTTTCGCCGGTAATGGGGTCGTTCGATAAGGCCTAATCTGTTCTTTAGAGCAAGCCCTTTGATTTAAAAAAAAAAAAAAAATCGGACAGACGCTCCTTCGTTAGTCACGATGCGCTCAAATATACGCATTTTACCCACTCTATTACACTTGGGTAGGTCATCTTTGACCTTCAATATGCCGCTTTTTCGCCGGTAATGGGGTCGTTCTGATAAGGCCTAATCTGTTCTTTAGAGCAAGCCCTTCGATTTAAAAAAAAAAAAAATCGGACAGACGCTCCTTCATTAGTCACGATGCGCTCAAACATACGCATTTTACCCACTCTATTGCATGTGGGTTTGTTTCATTCATCTTTGACCTTCAAGATGCCGCTTTTCGCCCGGTAATGAGGTCGTTCTGATAAGGCCTAATCTGTTCTTTAGAGCAAGCCCTTTGATTTAAAAAGAAAAAAAAATCGGACAGACGCTCCTTCGTTAGTCACGATGCGCTCAAAGATACGCATTTTACCCACTCTATTACACTTGGAGTAGGTCATCTTTGACCTTCAATATGCCGCTTTTTGCCGGTAATGGGGTCGTTCCGATAAGGCCTAATCTGTTCTTTAGAGCAAGCCCTTCGATTTAAAAAAAAAAAAAAATCCGGACAGACGCTCCTTCGTTAGTCATGATGCGCTCAAACATACGCATTTTACCCACTCTATTGCATGTGGGTTTGTTTCATTCATCTTTGACCTTCAAGATGCCGCTTTTCGCCGGTAATGGGGTCGTTCCGATAAAGCCTAATCTGTTCTTTAGAGCAAGCCCTTTGATTTAAAAAGAAAAAAAAAATCGGACAGACGCTCCTTCATTAGTCACGATGCGCTCAAAGATACGCATTTTACCCACTCTATTGCATGTGGGTTTGTTTCATTCATTTTTGACCTTCAAGATGCCGCTTTTGCCCGGTAATGAGGTCGTTCTGATAAGATCTAATCTGACCATTAGAGCAAGCACTTTGATTTAAAAAGAAAAAAAAATCGGACAGACGCTCCTTCATTAGTCACAATGCGCTCAAAAATACGCATTTACCAACTCTATTACATGTGGTGTTGGTCATCTTTGACCTTCAAGATGCCGCTTTTTCGCCTTTAATGGGTCGTTCGATAAGGCCTAATCTGTTCTTTAGAGCAAGCCCTTTGATTTAAAAAGAAAAAAAATCCGGACAGACGCTCCTTCGTTAGTCACGATGCGCTCAAAGATACGCATTTTACCCACTCTATTGCATGTGGGTTTGTTTCATTCATCTTTGACCTTCAAGATGCCGCTTTTTCGCCGGTAATGAGGTCGTTGATTTTAGACGTCTGATGATTAACTGCAGTATTTCTCAGTTACTATAAAGAATAAAGTAA
>JAGTTF010002630.1:0-19994 GCA_019095985.1 Streblospio benedicti | reverse complement strand
TTTTGGCCCGGGGTAATTTTTTGGGCCCATAGTGCTGCGCCCTTTGAATTAGGGAAAGCCAATTTGGTTGTTGGATAATGTGAATCGTTCCACCTGCTGCATAAGAGTTGAGCTAGACATTTGTATTTGCTCATAAATCACCCCTGACCAGCTATGGAAGCGTCTCCATGAATTAAAAATCGGAGCAATGCTTTTGCTGTCGTTGTGGTAACGATTATCTAGTTTGGCGCTGGTTACCCGCTTGACCACAGGGTTCACTGCTTCTAAGTGCGGCGGTTGGCCACTATGTTTAAATGCACTTTTTGCCGTTTTCTAACATGCGATCAACCGAAGCGCCCATGTGGTATTTTACGTCGCCACCAAATTTTGAATCTTTTAAACTTTTTCCTAAAAACCTGGAAAAATGAGTTCATAATCTTTTTGGAAAAATGTCACCTCTAACAAATTTAATCGACCCCGATGCGCCATGCCGATCACAAACTCTTTAATTGATTGCTCAGCGCCATAAGCAATCACCGTTTATGGCGGAATTAAGGCTTCTAAGCCTTCTAATGAAAAAACGTTTTGACCAACAAACCGGCGGTGTAAAATTGTTCAAAAATGCACTGCTTTCATCAGCATTTGCCAGATTTGCAGCTTAATTTTGCGGCTGAAGGCTTGGTTGCCAGTAGATTCCATTTTGTCGGTTAGCCATTTTTACCATGACTGGGTTGCGGATATAATCAAATCTGCAGCCAATTTTTCCGCAGTAGGTTTTTTCTAAGTGCGCAACGATGTCAGAAAGTTTTTGTGGCCCATCTAAGCCCCCACCGAACTGCCAGCTTGAAAGCTTTTTGTTTAAGTCTTGTGGGTCCAGCCCAAAGGGTCAGCGTAATTGTTGGGCTGTAAGAGCGGCGTGGCCGAATGGGGTTGGTTTTTATAAATAAACACGCCGAGAACGATATTATTCAGCAATAAGCTTGAAAACGGCCGCTTTTTGATTTGGTCGTTTACTGCCGCCTTTCGGTTGGTTCTGCTGTAGCAAAATTTGTCTGTGCAAAATCAAACCTTCAAAAATTTTTGCCAATAAGCATCAACTGACTGTGGGTTTTGTTTAGTATCGTAGATAATAATCTTCGATTACCTGGGGTTCGGTATTGCCCAAATAACTAATGTTGTTCATAACAAGGGTTGGAGAATTAGTTGCTTGTTTTAAGTGTAGAACACGAAAAAATTGTGGTTGATTTGTTGATTTGTTCGCTATTCATAATGAATCAACTAAGCTGTCAAATATATCAAATAGATTTATTTTTCCGTCTTTGGTTTATGCAATTGCAATGCATAATCAAATTTTTACGAATTATTATTTGAATGTTTGTGCGATATTTTGTAGTGCAAAGCTATGACATAAAACCCCAGCAACTAAACAAAATCGACACTGGAAAAAAGCATATAAAAATACAGCTGAATTGGGAAGAGCAAAAGGCCGATATATTGATAAAAAGAAAACACGTGTGAGCGCAAACGCCCCCAACCAACTGATCGCTGCTTGCAAAAAAGGCGCCAGTCTAACACCAACATCACGCCAAAAAGTTGTCGCCACACCTTTGCCACCTTTGCAACTTTTAAATAGATGCTGCGGTGTGCCCCAAGACGGTGAGCAACCCACCTATAATCCAAAGTGCTCCATTGTCTGACGGAAAAATATATTCCTAACAAAACCGCTACTGCGCCTTTGACAAAATCAAACAAAAAAGTGAAACCAATTTTTTGCCTAAAAGTACGAACCACATTATGGGCTCCGATGTTGCCGCTGCCTGGACTTTGCGCACATCAACACCACTAACCCACCAACCTTAGCAAAAACCCGCTAGGAATTGACCCCTGTAAAAAACATAAGACTAAGTAGTATATATGAAACAAACCCCAGTTATCAAAAGGAAACTGGAGACCAATTTTGTATGTGCGCGATCCGTATCATATTGTTTGTTTAGTAAAGGTTTGTTATAGCACACCAAGCACTTTTAGGCTCGCCTCTAAGGATTGTTTTTTTTGCTGTTATAAAGATTTTTTTAAACCAATAGTAAAGGTTTGTTATAGCACGCCAAACACTTTAGGCTCGCCCTAAGGATTGTTTTTTACTGTTATAAAGATTTTTTAACCAATAGTAAAGGTTTGTTATAGCACACCAAGCACTTTAGGCTCGCCCTCTAAGGATTGTTTTTTTTGCTGTTATAAAGATTTTTCTAACCAATAGTAAAGGTTTGTTATAGCACACCAAGCACTTTTAGGCTCGCCCTAAGGATTGTTTTTTTGCTGTTATAAAGATTTTTCTAACCAATAGTAAAGGTTTGTTATAGCACACCAAGCACTTTAGGCTTGCCCTCTAAGGATTGTTTTTTTTAGTTGTTATAAAGATTTTCTAACCAATGCCAACAGCGGTTCACTGCACTGACCAGCGCGAAAAAGAGGCTCTGCTGGTGTCTGAATGTTCACCTACGCCAAAAAAATTGTTGTCTTGAAAATTGAGTGATAACTGGTTGCTGTCGCATTAGAACCTTCACCCTTAAGGGGTATGCTTCTGTAATAATCTTTTAGCAAAAAAATCAAAGGGTAAATGTGCTTTAATACCCCATCCACGCATCATCGGGGCCATATTTCCTGCCCCTTGTTTATCAAAGGGTTTGCCTTCCCACACACCTTTGAACTGTGCGACGACCCGCTTCATCTTTGACTTGCAAAAAACTGAAAATCTTGTAACGCCAGCGGAGCCGATAAGTTGACATAATTTTCTCGAAACACTTGATAAATGGTATCACCACGAATTTCTTTCCCCGATGCTTCAGAAAAGAGCTTGAATAACCTTGCTAAACTCAAACTGCATTTTCTTCGATAGTTTGCAGCCATATTGATGCTGTAAAATAAATGCCACACCACCTTTGCCGCTTTGTGAATTGATGCGAATGGGCTCATAAATACGCCTAAGCCTGGGTCAATCGGCAACAAGGCACCTGCCAATATTTTGTTTTGACCCTGAACCGCCCTCGATGCCTTTTTTAATAGCATCTTGATGGGAACCAGAAAGCGGTGTATACTAACTCGCCCGCATAAGGATGACGAGGGTGAACCGGCATTTCTGTGAGTTTAGAATGCTTTAAAACTTGGTTGATATTGGTGAAATTCAGCTTAGGTCAACTCCTTGGCTAAACAAAAGTTACATGCCAGCACCACTATGTCTACATTGCCAGTTCGTTCGCCATTGCCAAACAATGTTCCTTCAACGCGCTGTGCGCCAGCCATTAACGCTAATTCAGCAGCGGCAACAGCGGTTCCGCGGTCGTTATGTGGGTGCACACTGAGAATAATACTAGAACGGTTTTGAAAGGATTTGATGCATCCATTCGATTTGATCGGCATAAATGTTTGGTGTACCCATTTCAACAGTTGCTGGCAGATTTGATAATGGCCTTGTGGGCTTAGGCTGCCAACATCGGTGACTGCGTGGCAAACTTCTAATGCATAATCTAACTCTGTTCCAGTGAAGCTTTCTGGTGAGTATTGAAAGGTTAATTGACAATCGGTCAACTTTGTTAGCGCTGCTTTCACATAGCTGGTTATCGGTGGCGATTTGTTTTACACCCTGTCATATCTGAGCGAAAACAACCTTGCGTTGTAAAGTGGATACTGAATTATACAAATGAAAATTACCTTTTTGCGCCACGAATGGCTTCAAACGATCGGTCAATTAGCTCTGGTCTGCACTGACAAAGAATTTGCACGCTGACATCATCGGGAATTTTATTTTCTTCAATCAAGGCGCGCATAAAATCGTACTCAATGGACGATGCTGCTGGAAAACCCACTTCGATTTCTTTAAACCCTAACGCAACGAGCAAATCAAAATAAACCAATTTTTTGCTTCACCGACATTGGGTTAATTAACGCTTGGTTGCCATCGCGCAAATCAACACTGCACCAAACAGGGGCGCTGGTGATTGTTTGGTTAGGCCATTGGCGATTGTTTAACGGAACAGTTTGGCAAGGTTGGTAGCGGTGAAATGGCATCGGACGCATTTTTTTTTTCACTGTTCATTGCATGTTTGTTCGGCCTATTTTTTTGTTGTGTGTTTTGTTACGGCAGCTTATGCTCTCCGTTTTTTTAAATCTACTCTTTCAACTTTGCTTTGGCAAACAGAAATCCTGTAAAATAGCATCTTTCATTTTGTCTGTATTTTTATTTTCTGGCCTTTTAGGTTAGGACAATTTTTGACAATAGCTTTTGAATTTTATATGTGCTCAAAAGGTTTATTGTTTGTGTGAGGGCTGATTTTTTATTGCAGTTATTGAACAAACAGTGATTTCACGAAAATTTTGTTTTGCACCGAAATATTTTTTTATATTTTTTACCATGATTGATGTTCGCAGTGATACTGTAACGCGGCCTAGCCCAACAATGCTTCAAGCCATTTTAAACGCTAAAGTTGGCGATGATGTGTATGATGATGATCCAACCATTAAAGAGTTGCAAAGCTTTGCTAGCAAAATGTTTGCTCATCAAGGAGCATTATTTTTCCCCACAGGCACGCAAGCTGGTTTGTGTGCATTGTTGGCACACTGCCAAAGAGGGATGAGTATATTGCTGGGCAGCTATCCCATCATTACAAATATGAAGGTGTGGCGCTTCTGTGCTCGGTGGCATTCAAAAGCACAGCCGATTGAACAATTGGCTAATGGTCAAATGCCGTTAGAAAAATTCAGGCAGCGATTAAGTCAGATGATTTTCACTTTGCCAAACAAAGTTTGTTGTGCTTAGAAAATACTTTTGGGGCAGCCACTGAGTTTAGAATATATGCAGCAAGCAAAAAGACTTAGCCAAAAACGGCCTGTTGTTTCATTTAGATGGTGCCAGGGTTTGCAACGCAGCAATTGCTTTGAATTGCTCGGTGGATGAAATCACCACTTGTTTGACAGCGTTTGTGTGTTTTGTCTAAAGGTTTAGGCGCACCTGCTGGCACCCCATTGTTAGGAAACCCGATTTTTGGCCCGTGCTAAGCGCTGGCGCAAGGTTTGTGGGGGAATGAGGCAGTCAGGGTTGCTAGCAGCAGCGGGTTTAATTGCTTTGGCAAGAAGGGCTAAACCTGTTACGTGCGGATCATCAAAAGCGCAGTTACTGGCAGATTCTTTTGAATCAAAACCTACAAGCAAATGCCAAGAACTATACGAACATGGTTTTTTTGATGTTCCTGTTGAAAATTACAAAAATTAAAACGCTGGGCTTGCAGCGGCTGACATTGTTGCCACTATTCAACCAACAACCAGAATGGTGATGCACAAAGACATTTCTTTAGAGCAGGTCAAAGTAAGTTGCCGAAAAGATTGCACACCATTGGTGAAGAGAGTTGTGGTTTGCTTAACCCAGCATAAAAAGTGTTCCAAATTTGCAGCTGTACCATAACAGAACAGCTGCTGGCTGTTCTTAGTCAGCTGCATAGCTAATTTTTCTTCCAACAAATTTATTTTTTTTTGTCGGCTTTTTTGCTGCATTTTTTCAAAATTATACTAGCGGTTAAACCAATAACCAGATAGATTAATTTGTCTGCTCTGTTCGTGAAAGTGGTTTTAAATTGATCCTTAAAGGAAAAGAAAGGGAACGGTTTGTTTGTGGTGTGCAAGCCTGCAACTTAGCAGGAAGCCTGAAGCAATTATTACTGTGCCCACCTGTAACACAGGTATCAAATTCAAACCCACACGGCAGAGCGGATGCTGTTTTTGTACCGCCTTTTTATATTTTTTATATTTGTGTATTGGCTACGCCGTGGCTTAAAATTTTTTGAGCCACAGGTTGATTGTTGTCAGTATGGCCGTGAGTAAAAGCAAAATCAGTTTTGCAACCCAATCCCCAATTTTTTTCACTTTGCTATTAGCGATTTTGTCGGTTGTTTGGTAGGGAGGTTATGCTTGCCAATGAATATTGGGAAAATTGTGGCTCAAGCAGAACAAGCGTTCTAACCCCATTGCAGCACCGGCACAATCGGGCAAATTTGCCAACTCGTTATTGCAAAAGCAGGGTCAAGGCTCAAAGCGGTTTTACCATTTTTGCGGTGGTGGTTGACTGCTAATAACCGTTTTTTGTTGTTCTTGCGGGTCGTTGAGCTCAAAATATCCGTTGACTAGCTCAACCCCACGGTAAAAAAATTCAAATCGGCAGCCTGTCAAAACCATCTTTGTTCCACTTAGAAAAGGTGCTTGTGTTTTTAGGAAAATCATAAACACATTCTAACCCTTGCTGACCTAATTGCCCCTGAATGCAAGTCGCAAAAACATAATCAAGAAAATCATCCCAGCCTTGTTCCAGTTGTTTCATTGCAAAAGGCTCATCCCAAAGAGGTTGATGGCGCAACCTGTCGAACCATAGATTGTGATCAAAAGAAAAAGGATCTAGTCCTAAGTGATTGACAAAAGTAGTACGATAAGAAATTTTTGAAAATTTTGTGTTCCTAAAAAATATTCGAAGAGTTTTTTGCATTCTAAGATCAGTGTGTGTTCATCCCAACCAAGATGGTACCATTCTAACATAGTAAATTCTGGTTTATGCCAGCGACCATCTTCTGCAGCCGAAAAACGCAAGTAATTTCGAAAATAGACCCCGAACCTTGGGAGAGTAGTTTTTTCATCGCATATTCTGGCGAACAAATGAGGTAATGAGAACAGTGTTTTTGACCGTAGGATAAGCCGTTATGCTGTCAATGTGGGCTTCAACTGCGGCAAAGGTTGCAGCTTTAGGAGTTTGCACTTCAAATAACCAGCTTGCACAAAAAAAATTGCGAATATTCGTTATAAAGTTGCTCCATAATATCAATTTTTCACGCAATCCATCGTTCATAGGGGCTTCAGTTGGTTGTGCCGCTGACGCTCAATTTTTGTTCTGAGCTGGGGTAATTTTTCGCCTAAATTCAAAACTGGGAGTTTGATTTATCAGATCAGCAAAAATCTTGCGCAGAAAGCCCTGGGTTAAGGGTTAGTAGCTGCTATTTTTGACCAGTTTGGTTATTGCACTTTTTTGTGATAGGTTATGAACCAACTTTTGGTTGGCGTTAGTCTTGGTTCGTCCGACATAAAGACCAGTTCGAGGTCGATTTTAACTTTATCTCCTGATTCCACACAAACAAGGGAACCTGCAGCTCTGGCCTCCAGTTTGCATGATTGCTCGTTTGGTGGCGTTGTTTACAGTGTCTCCTTTCTCACTGCTGGATCACAGCTTTGCACTCTAACACACTGAAATTGGGTAAAAGTTATCTCCTATGGGGATGCTGTTAAATAAGGTAACTGTAACCACCATTCCTTCTTGTTAGGTACTTCCAGCTTCGTCTAGTCGGCTTTGTTCCATTTCTAACTGTTCGTAGTTTTGGTTGTTCATGAAATGATACACACCTTCAGCAGCATACAAAAACGCCATTTCCGTGTCCACCACATCGGCTGACGCAAGTTTTTCTCCTGATTTATAGGTGCGTTCAAGCACCAAACCCGTCAAGAGATTTTTCAACCTTTACACGTGAAAAAGGCTTGCCCCTTGCCAGGCTTCACAAATTGAACATCCATCATGCTGTAAGGCACTTTGTCTATTTCTGACTCGCAGTCCTTTTCGAAATTCACTGGTATCGTACATAAAAAAAAGTTGAAATTACGCCCTACTACCTATAGCGTTGGTTTTGAAAAGCATAAGTAAAAGGCAAAATTTAAACAATTAATAAACAAAAAACGTTCATATTATACAAACAACAATAAAACAAACATTTTACCCGCTTGCAGCCAGCGGTTTTGTGCCTTGCGCAATCGATTTGCGTGCATAACCTAACAAAACAACCTTGCGGATTAAAAGATTTGCGATTTTTGGCAACCAGGTTAAGAATTATTCCAAAGCCAAGGCAAATTTGCTTTTTGCTGTTCTTCAAACTGCCGGATGTTTTTCTCCCATTCGAGCGTCCAACCTATGTCGTCTAAACCTTCAGCAAAAAATTTTTGCGCAAGGGTTCAACATCAAAAAGAAATAGTGTCCAGCTGTGGCGCAGAAAGCCTTGCTTGTTCAAGTCTGCTTTCAAAAGAAAAATTAGGGAACCCTTTTGCCAGATCCAAGAGTTGTTGTTGCTGTTTGCTGAAAACAACGACTGGCAATATTCCATTTTTAAAGCAGTTGTTGTAAAAATGTCTGCAAAGCTGCTCGAAATAATGACCTTAAAGCCATAATCTAACAATGCCCAAGGTGCGTGTTCCCGAGAAGAACCACAAACCAAAATTTGCTCCCCGCGGACTAAAATTTGCGCCCGCTATATTGGGGGTTGATTTAAAATAAATTCAGGGTTGGGTTTGTTCCAGGCAAATAACGCCAATCATAAAACAAAACTTGCCATACCCTGTTTTGCTCAAAAGCTTTAAAATTGCTTCGGGATAATTTGGTCGGTGTCTATGTTGGCTTGCTCTAAAGGCACCACTTTACCAGTAAAATCAGTAAACGGCTTGCATAAGTGAGAATTGAAAAAAAATAAAAACTATGGATGCAAAGTTGGACTAAAAAATTGTTAGACTAATCGGTTGCATTATAACAAAAGTTGTTGTGTTTGTGCACATCGTTCAGTTGTTCAATCAATTCACCTGTGGCCCAAAAACCGCTGTTCAACAAATCCATCTCTTGTGGGCCAAAAACTGCTGCTCATAAAATTCATTCTTGGGCCAAAACCGTTGTTCAATAAATTCACTTGTGGCCCAAAAACCGTTGTTCAACAAATTCATTCTGTGGGCCAAAAAACCGCACAACCGAGCCCAGGGCGATGATGCTTTTAATGGCCCTGTGTGGGTCTTTTGTGGCGTTTGTAGCAAATTCCGTTTTTGGTTACCACAGGTTTCACAAATTTTGCCGAACATCCGTGATCTTGCCATGAATAGCAGTTGCCGCAGCAACCGCAGGAGAAACCAAGTGCGTTCTGCCGCCTTTTCCTTGTCGGCCTTCAAAATTGCGATTGGAAGTTGAAGCACAACGTTCTTGTGGTTGCAAAATGTCTTCGTTCATTCCCAAACACATGGAACAGCCTGCTTGTCGCCAATCAAAACCCGCTTCTATAAAAAAATTCGATCCAAGCCCTTTTTCCGCAGCAGCACGCACATTACCAGGACCCAGGAACGATCATAGCATGAACGTTAGAATGTACTTTTTTTCCGGCCACAACTTTAGCCACTCATCCTAAGTCCCCTCAATTACGTGCGTGTTAGTGCAGAGCCAATGAACACACGATCCACTGTAAGATCTTGTAGCGCCGCCTCACCACCTTTTAGCCCCATATAATCTAAAGAGCGCTGACAAGCGACTTGGTCAGACGAAGCACTGAAATCCGCCGGTTTTGGCACCTTGCTGGTTATAGCGAAACATTTTGCCCTGTCTGTGCCCCAAGTAACTTTGAGGTTCTAAGCGATCGACATCAATCGACAAACATTATCATAGGTAGCTTGCGGGTCAGAAGCTCAAAGAGCGCCAATAATCACGGCTTTTTGGCCAATCTGCTCCCCTTAGGTGCTCCTGGCTTGTCTTTAAATAGGCGAAGAAACACTTCATCGGGCCCAATCAAACCTTGCTCTTGGCACCACCTCAGTCAATGGACATATTGCATATAGTCATTCTGCCTTCCATAGAAAGCGTTGGGTGAATGGCCGACCCACTATATTCAAAAACATACCCCAGCCGCCAGCAGTGCCATTTTGCCGATCAACGCAAGGATCATATCTTTGGCAAAACACCCTGGCTGCAAGCCTCCCTTTGAAAGTCGATTTTCATTGTTTTAGAGCGATATTGCGCCACAGCAATTGCGTGGCTAAACATGCTCTACCCTCAGAGGTTCCAATACCAAAAGCCAACGCACCAAAAGCGCCGTGTGTTGCCGTGTGGCTGTCTCCACAAACAATGACCATGCCCGGCTTTTGAGTGCGTCCTTTGTTCAGCCAATCACATGCACTATGCCTTGAGTTAGATTGCAAAATCAAACAGCGCAATGTTGTGCTGCTTGCAGTTGGTTTGCAATGTTGACTTGTTTCGCGCAATTTGTCACGAATAAAGTTATGGTCTTGGTTGGCGTGCTGTGGTCCATAGTGGCCAGTGTTTTTGTGGTTGCCTAACCGGCCGATTTTTTTCACTAATCCAGAAAACGCTTGTGGGTTGGTTACCTCATGCACTAAATGCAAGTCGACATAAAGCAAAGCTAACGAATGATCAATTTGTTTGACTAGCGGGAGTCCCAAATTTTTTGGTAAATATTTTTTGCTGTCATAATTACTATCCTAAGATGTTTGAATGTCAGCCGCCGCAAACAACCTAAAACAAAATACACCAGCTTTTTGACAAGAGCGTTATAGATTGCTTATTGAGCGCAAGTGGTTGCAAGATGTTGTATTTACCACAGCACAAAAAAACCTGGCAAAGTAATGATTGCGATACAAGCCTGACTACAAGTGGGATAGAGTTATAATTTTTTATATTGCTTGTCAAGAATTTTGATAAGCCAGACGGTTTGAAAGTGATGGTTCGTTGTACACTTCACCATTAAAATAATCAGATTTTGGGGCTTAACCACGCAAAACCAAAAAAATTATGGGAGATGAATATAACTGCAAAATTGTTGCATTTGCGCGATTGCCCAGAAAAAGCACCAAAAAATCGTGGGGGTCTGGTCCTGGTGGGCAAAAACGTAACAAAACATCGAACGCGGTACAGTTGAGGTATTACCACCTTTCCAGTCAGGCCAGTGAAGAACGATCTTTGAGGTGAATTACAAGCGTGCCTTTCAACGATTATTTATTGCCATTGCTGCCGATGGCACCCCCAGTTACTACAAAATCGTTCTGGTTGGTCTAAAATAGCGCTACAAAAAAAAGCGAAGCAAGTCTGGCTGGTGTCTGAAAACAACCCTGCTTTTGCCCAAAGTTTAGCCATTTGATTGATTTGTTTGTTGTGCTCAGGGGAGATTGAAGGTATTGCCAGAAAGCGAGTCATTAGTGCTAGCAAATGAACAAGTGAAGTTTGGTGGGAAAACAAAAAGCTGTTTTAAAAAATCAAACATGAGCCCAGGCAGCAGCCTATAGCAAACCGATCAGGCAAACACAAAAGATAACAGCCTGCCCAATGATTTTCTATAAAAATTGTGATGAGCCCTAACCCCTGTGCGCTGGGTGCTGCTAGTTTGAGCGGGTTAGCGGGTTGCCAGTTCATCGTACGCCACAGTTGATTGTTGCTCCTTGATTCGGGCCGCGGCGTCGCCGTGTTTGTGTTAGGATGGGCTAACATAGCCGCTTTTAACCATAAGGGTGCACTGCGCGTGATTTGGTCAAGCAGGGTTAAGCAGGAGGGGAGGAATCAGCTGTTTTTTCAACTGGGTATTTGCGCGTTGTTGTTCAAACAAAGCGAGAGGAGGAATCAACTGTTGTTTTTTAACCGATCCTTTCCCAGCAAAGGGCGATGATTTTTTCAATGCTTTGCTGCTCTGAGCGTCATAGTGATGACCCACCGCTGCCGCGGCGCGCGTATTTTCTGGATCCATGGAGCAAAAAGCTATTTGTTGCCATAATATCCAGTGCGCCCTATTTCGGCTTGAACAATGATCTTCTTTGAAGGGCAACTTGTCGGGCAAAATTTTTATTTTTGGGTTGCGGGTTTTTATATAACTCACCCAAACCGATATGTTTTGCGCAAGCGTTTATTTTATGCTGGTGCGAGCAAGTGCTCGGTCAGGATTTACCCAATATTGCACAACCATAGGGGGCAGCGTCGTCATTAAAGTCATAGCGTGAAGTGTGCAGGCCGGTATTTGAACCTTTTTTGCCTGCTGCCCCATTGCCAATAAATGCACAACCAGGCTTTTTTCTAACATAAAAGAAAAAATCTTCTGCGCCTAACACTGGCACCATATTCAGTTGATGTGCTCAATGGGATGGGTTTTTTTGCTACTTCTACGGCGGTTTCTTTTTCGCTGTTGACTAACACAGGGTAATAATTGTTTGGCATAAAGTGCACTTGCTTTTGCAACTGAAAAGCTGTTGCTATTCCTTGTGCAATTGTTTTGATGCGTTGTACCACCAACTCACGAACCGGTGAACTTAAGGTGCGAAAAGTGCCTTCAACTTTACTTCATCAGGAATGATGTGAACGCCGTGCCCGGCATTAATGCGCGTAACATCGCTGACAACTGCCGTATCGGTTGAGATTGCTAAATTGCGTGAAACAATGGACCACAATGAACAAAACTAAATATGGCGCGTAAATGAGCAGCGGGTCAATGGTTGTTTGAGGCATAATGCCGCGCCCCACCATGGCCTTTAATGAGACATGAAATTCGTCTGGGAGCTCAGCATTGGCCTGGTTTAACTTCCCAACAGCCAACAGGCAAACCAGGGAATTATGCATGCTTTGCACTGTGTCGATGGCATATTTTTTCAAACAATCCGTCTTCAATCATTTTTAACCCCACCAGCACCGCCTTCTTCTGCGGTTGAAACAACAAAATGACATGTGCCCGCAAACGACTGCCGCTTTTTTAATATTTTTGCTGCGGCTAGTAGCATAGCGGTGTCCATCGTGGCCACAAGCCTGGGTTTCAATGGAGCGATAAAGGTTGTTTTCTTCTGTAATATCCAACGCGCGTCTATGTCGGCCCGCAAAGCGATGGCTTTGTTTGACAACTTGCCGGGCAATCCCTACCACACCTGTTTCAAATTCTTGCTTCCGTTCAATGCCCATTTCGCTCAGTTTTTTTGAATGAACTGTGAGGCAATTCTTCTTCATAACTGGTTTGACCAGATGCGCATGCGTGCTGGTTACTGTTGTGTTTCTTCTTTGCCGTCTAAAAATATCAGCGTCTAGTATATTGTTTGTCATTTTTGGGTGTCGCAAAAATATTCTACATAATAATGGGCAAAATTTGTCGCATTGAAAAAGTCCACGGATGAAAAAAACCTGTGTGTGGAACAGTCAACGCGACTTATGGAAGGTGTGTTTATCAATCAACCGGGGCCTATTTGCCCTAAACAAAACAAAGCCCCGCTTTAAACAACATGGCAAAGTACGAAACGGTTGTTTGGACCTGCTCGCACCAGCATTCAATTTTATAACGCAATTGTTTCTACAACGCGCTGGGCTGTGCAAATGCGAAACGGCTGTTTCGAACCGCTTCGCGCCAAAGCATTCGTTTTATAACGCAAGTGTTTTAAGCAACCGGGCTGTGCAAATGCAAACGGCTGTTTTGGACCACGCTTCGCGCCAAGTTTTTTTAGGAAGTGTTTTGCGCGCACCGGGTTGAGCATTCAAAACGGCTTTTTATAACCGCGGGCTAAAGCATTCAAATTTTATAACGGTTGTGCTTGTTGGCTGTTCTTCTTCGTTTTGGTTGTTGTGATGAACCTGATTGTTTTTATTTGGTTACTTGCTTTTGGGTTGTTTTTCGGATCAATTAAATGGTTTTACAGCAAAATAAAAAGAACAAAACATAACCCTGATGAAAACCAAATCACAAGACAAAACTCCGTTCTGAATCAAAGAAAAAAAACAGAATTCTGAAAATAAAGAATAATCAAAATAGAAGTTAAAAAGAAAGCGAGTTCAAAGTACCATGGCAACTCATTTTATTTTGGTGGGCAAACAACATAGCGGCTCAAAACACATCACTGAAATTCCCATCGCTGTTAGCAAATATTTGGCAGGCTGTGGTATTACAATTGAAGTACAATCACCAACGCCAGTGGCATTGTATGGGCTTGCGCTTCTGGCTGTGTTAGTCTTTCTGCAGCAAGTTTAATGGCAAAATTTTGATAGGAACCAAAAAGGAAACGCCTGGAGGGTAAACTGAAAATAAATATCATTTAAATCAAAATAAAAAGCGAATCTGGTCCAATTTTTTTGTATGCTTCCATTCAAAATAGTGCAGCCCCTAAACGATAAAGAAAAAAATAATACTACACATCGCAAACAACACCTGCGGTAATGGCGGACCTTTCAATATACTCACCCAGTCCATTTGCCTGAAAAAGAAATATAAAAAATACCCCCAGAATTAAAACAATTAATGCGCTAAATATTGTGCTTTCATAAATAACCATTGAAAAATATTGATTTTATCGAAAAAAATGTAATCACTTAACGGTAGAATTATCTATAGACTATTTTTTGCTTTATACAAACACCAAGACAGTTTTGTTAGCGTATTTTCGATTTTTTACGATTTTGCGGTGTGCATTTTTGGCGTGAAAAATAAAATATTGAAAAAATAAACCAACCAACAAAAATGAATCGGTTTAGACAAGTAAATTTTTTTGAGCATATTTTTTGATTTTGTTAAAAATTTTTAAATGCCTGATATAGCGTTTTTTATTCAAAGCCATCGCTGTCAAACAACAAACTATTGATATGAAAGAAAGGTTAATAAACCATAGCGTTTAAGAAACAAAAACTATTTTTGTTTCTAGTAATTAATTTTACTCTCTCAAATCATTCTTCATTAAAGGAGTATATATGGCAAAATGAAAAAATTTAATCCAGCGGCATCTGAATCGGACTGTCGGTGTCACAAAGCGCAAGTGCGAAACGCTTGCAGCGTTGACTCCAGTAAAAAGCCGCCGGAGAAAAAAGAACTGGCTTAAACCTTCAACACTGGCGAGCGCAAGGCGCGCAATGGCAGAAACTGAAAACTGGCAAACCATTGCACCCTGCTTCAATTAAAAGTTTCGGGTCTTGAAAGCCATGACGAAACAAGGCAACAATTGCTGGCCTCGTGACCTGCTAAAGCCCACCAACAAACCTGTTGTTTTGCAAAAATTTTGCTCTGGCGTGTGGCAAGCCGACTTTTCCTTTCAGCTTTTGTCCCCTGCATCTTTGATGATCGCTAGCGTGTCTTTATTTTTTCTTTCCTCAAGGTTAAGTTTAAAAACCTGCCTTAGAGTATTGCATTTCATTTTTTGTGTTAGGGGCGCTTTATTTTGCCAGTTATATATCAAATGAAACAAAACTTCTTATAGATTTTTTAAGTAACTTGGTTTTGAAGGCACTAAAGGCCCGCTAGTGAATTTTTTCTTAATCCAGGCGCTTGTTGGTGGCCATTTTGCTTTCGTTTGGGATTTTTCCGATTTATCAAAAGCGTTTCGAAACCAATTTGGGGCAAAACTATGATCGCGCGCGCTATTTCAACCCTTTCTGAAAGTCATTCAGTAAAGCTGCTGACGCGCTGGCCGTTCGCGGCGCATTTTTGCTTCGGTTTCGGCGTTTTCGCCAAAGTGCGCATCTTTGTGGCTGTCTCATTTATGATGCTTACTTAAGAGCGCGAAGATGAGCAAGCAGCTGCGCGAAAAGCGGAAAAAAGCATGCTTTTCCCAAAGGTTGTGCCGCCCCCAAAAAAAATTGTTGACGCGCGTAAAATCAGTAGAGCAATTTTTTCCTGGTGTTGTGGGTTTTGCTGGCACCCTTCAACCCCACACGAACGTTGAGCCAGTTCGCTTTTTACATAGTTGTTTTTCAAGAATATCAACAAGCGCGCGAAAATCCCTTCCCTTTTCGGGTTTTAACCCGTATTCCCTGCTGCAACTCCGCATCGGTTGGTGCTAAATTGCGCGAAACAATGGACTGCAATGAACCGACTAAATGGCATGCAATGAGCAGCGGGTCAATGGTTTGTTTGGGGCGCCAACTGCGTGCCCTCATGGCCTTTAATGGTGATGAAATTCGTCTGCAGAGCCCAGCATTGGGCCTGGTTTCACTTCCCAATGGCCAACAGGCAAACCAAATTATGCATGCCCCACACTGTGTCAATGGCATATTTTTCAAACAATCCGTCTTCAATCATTTTAGCCCCACCAACACCGCCTTCTTCTGCGGGTTGAAACAACAAATATACTGTGCCCGCAAACGACTGCCCGCTTTTAATATTTTTGCTGCGGCTAGTAGCATAGCGGTGTGTCCATCGTGGCCACAAGCGTGCATTTGCCTGGGTAAAGGGCGATAAAAACGTTGTTTTTTTCCCGTAATATCCAACGCGTCTATGTGGGCCCCGCAAAGCGATGGCTTTGTTTGCCCTTTGCCGGGAAAAACCCCTACCACCCTTTTTTCCAACCTCTTCTTAATCCCATTTCGCTCAGTTTTTTGAATGAACGGAGGCAAATTCTTCTTCTAACTGGTTTGGGATGCGCAGGGGGTTTCCCCACTGTTTTTTTCTTCTTTGCCGTCTAAAATATCAGCGTCTATATATTGTTTTCTTTTTTGGGGTTTAAAAAATATTCCATAATAATGAAAAAATTTGTCGCATTAAAAAACCCCCACGGATAAAAAAAACCTGTGTGGGAAAAAATCAAGACTTAGGGAAAGGGGTGTGTTTATCAATCAACTGTCTGCCATTTGCCCCAAACAACAAAAACGTTTTTAACAACGATTGGCAAAGGGAAACGGCTGTTTGGGCCCTTTTTGGCCCAAAAGCATTAAATTTTTATAACGCAAGTGTTTTGGAAAAGCCCCGGGTTTGTGCAAATCGAAACGGCTTTTTTTGGAACTTTTCGCGCCAAAGCATTAAAATTTTTAAAACCAAAGGAAGAAAGCACCGGGTGTGCAAATGCGAAACGGCTTTTTTTGGGAACCGTTTTCCCCCAAAAAGCATTCAAATTTTATAACGGCTTTGATGAGTCCGTTTTGCGTTGGCTGTTTTCGTTTGGTTGTTGTGATGAACCTGATTTTTTTGTTTTGGTTATTTTTTTTTGGGGTTGTTTTTCCGGATCAATTAAATGGTTTGTAAATAAAAAAAACAAAAATATAACTGATGAAAAACAATTCAAAAAGTTTAAAAATCGGTTCTGAATCAAAGGAAAAAACAAATTTGTGTGCCAAAAAAAACCCAAAAAAATAATCAAAGGCTAAAGAAAAGCGGGGTTCCCAAAGTACCATGCACCCATTTTATTTTGGTGGCAAACAATATAGCGCTCAAAAACACATCAAAAAAAAATTCCCCATCGCTGCAAACCAAATTTGGCAGCTGCGGGTTTACAAAATTGGGGCACACCACCAAATCGCCAGGGTTTTTTCAGGCAAGGCTTGCGCTTGGTTGCAGCTATCTTCTAGCAGCAAGCCCAATGGGAAAAATTTCTTTGGGGGGACCAAAAAAAATGCCAAAGGTAAAACTAAAAAATAAATATCATAAAACCCCCGCACAAAATAGCGAATCTGGCCCAATTTTCTTTTTTTTGCTTCCATTAAAAAATAGTGCACCCCTTTAAAACGAAAAAAAGAAAAAAAAAACTACCCCGCAAACAACCCCTTGCGGTAATGGCAGACCTTTAAATAAAATCACCCAGTCCATTGCCTGAAAAGAAATAAAAAAAAGCCTGCCCCAAAAATTAAAAACAATTAATGCGCTAAATATTGCTTTCATAAATAACCATTGAAAAATAATGATTTTATCAGAAAAAAATGTAATCGCGGTAGAAGATTATCTATAGACTATTTTTAGCTATACAAACACCAAGACAGTTTTGTTAGCGTATTTTCGATTTTTACGATTTTGCGGTGTATTTTTGGCGTGAAAAAATAAAATATTGAAAAATGAACCAACCAACAAAAAATGAATCGGTTAAAAGGCAAAAATAAATTTTTTTGAGCATTATTTTTTGATTTTGTTAAAAATTTTTTAAATACCTGATATTATAGCGTTTTTTATTCAAAGCTAATGCTGTCGGCAACAACAACGCTGTTGATATGAAAGAAAGCTGTTGACAAACCATAGCGTTTTAAGAAACAAGCTAATTTGTTTCTAGTAATTAATTTTACTTCTCTCAAATCATTTTCATTAAAGGAGTATATATGGCAAAAATGAAAAATTTAACTAAAGCAGATTTAATTTCAGACTGCTCAGAAAAGGCAGGTGTCCTAAAGCGCAAGCAGAAAAAATGCTGAAGGCGTTTTGGATCAGGTGCAAAAAGTCGTTGGAGAAAAAAGATGTCTATAACCTTAGTTGGTTTGGAACCTTCACCACTGGCGAGCGCAAGGCGCGCAATGGTAGAAATCGAAAACTGGCAAACCATTGAAAATTCCTGCTTCTACTGTACTAAGTTTCGCCCTGGAAAAAGCTTGCGAGACGCTGTAAACAAGCATAAATAATTTCGCTTTTTTTTCAAAGGAAGGCCTTGTGATCTGCTAAAGTTTTCCCCACCAACAAACCTGTTGTTTTTGCAACAATTCTTGTTTGTTGTGTGGGACAAACTGACTTTTTTCCGCTTTGTTCCTTGTGATTTTGATGATCGCTAGCGTGTCTTTATTTTTTTCTTTCCTCATGTCCGTTGTTGCAAAAAACCGCTCTTAGGTGGTCGCGTATTTCTATTTTTTTTGTATGTAGGGCGCTGTATTTTGCCGTTTATGCGGTCAGTCAAAGCAAAACTTATAGATTTTTTTTTTTAAGGTCCCTGGTTTAGCGTAACTTGGGCGGCTTGCCGTTCGCTGGTGAATTTTTTTTCTGCATCCAGGCGCTTGTTGGTGACCAGTTTTGCTGCTTTTTTAAGGGGATTTTTTTCGATTTTACTTTAAAGGTTTTTGAAAACTAATTGGGGGCAAAACTATGATTCGCGCGCTATTTTAACCTCTCTTTCACGAAGTCATTCAGGGGTGAAGTCGTTGCTTTTTGACGCAGTATGGTCGTTCTGCGGCATTTTTTTGTTGTTTGTTTTTGCAGGGCATCTTTTAGGCTGTTTTCATTTATAGCAAGTTACTAAAAGCGCAAGATGAGCAAGCAACTGCGCGAAAAGCGGAAAAAATGCTTTCCAAAGGTTGTGCCGCCCCAAAAAAATTTGTTGACGCGTAAAAAACGGGTGCAGAGCAACTTTTTTTTTCCCAGTGTTGTGGGTGTTATTTGCACTTTCAACCCCACGAACGCTGAGCCGTTTGCTTTTTACATAGTTGTTTTCAAGAATATCAACAAGCGCGCGAACTTGTTGAATCTTATGACAAAGTGCTGGCGCAAAACAGCAATCAAATCAACCAACAACGCATATTGACCCAAAACACTGGCCCAAAACACTGGTTTTGGTTATGAGCGAAACGCAACCAGCTTAAATTGGGGGTTAATGGATATGCTCGTGATACTACTCCTAAAGTTTCTGCTTTGCTCCAACAAACCAACAGCTGCTGGTCGATTCAACCAGTGGTTGCCACCCTGATAGTTACCGTGCCTGTGTTTCAACAGATGTTCTTTTTGGTCAGCAAAATTCGCAATCGTCGTGGCAAACCAGTCCCAACTTCATCGCTTTATCACAAAAAGCAGGGTTTAAAAGATCTTTTGGTTGTCCAATCAATTAGGGGTTTGCACACACGATAATTTTTATTTTTCCTTAGCGAAACAAGCGGATCACTATCGTTTTTTTAATAAAGTTATTTTAAAGCAACAACTTATGATGAGGTTTTGCTGCCTTCTTTAACAAACTTTAGTGATCCAGCGTCGAAAAAAACTGATTGTTTTGCATTTTTGAGGGAGCCATTTTGATTATCAAAACCGTTATCCACAATCCTTTGACACCTTTAACGATGACACTGACCTAACAGATGTTTTGCCGCTCGAATGGGCACAAGATTCTAAATGATAGCGAACCGTAATCATTATGATAATTCTATTTTGTACACTGATTTTTTGTTGCAGCAGGTGATATAGAGCAAGTTAACACCCTATGGCCAATCCAATAGTGCGGTGCTATATTTTCCGATCATGGTCAAGAAGTTGGGCATAGTGAGCGGCGCGCTGGTCACTCTGGTCAAACCGCCCAGCAGGAATTACGGTGCCTTTTTTTGTTTGTTTGCAAGAAAATTTTTCGCAGCGCCCATTTTCCAACAGGCTAAAACCAACCTCTCACCAATCTCATATAGTGAAAAACCGGCTTATCTACTGACAAATCGCACACGTTGGGATGTTAGAAATAATTATCTTGGTGTTTAAAAATCCAAAAACAAAGGCTTAAAAACTCAA
>JAGTTF010002620.1:19706-34441 GCA_019095985.1 Streblospio benedicti | reverse complement strand
CCGGTTAATTTTTTTAGAAAATCCTTTTTCCCACAAAATTTAAAGGCCTAATCGTTCTTTAGGCAACCCCTTTTGATTTAAAATTACATGTGGCGTTGGTCATCTTTGACCTTCAATATGCCGCTTTTTGCCGGTAATGGGGTCGTTCTGATAAGGCCTAATCTGTTCTTTAGAGCAAGCCCTTTGATTTAAAAAAAAAAAAAAAATCCGGACAGACGCTCCTTCATTAGTCACGATGCGCTCAAAGATGACATACGCATTTTACCCACTCTATTACATGTGGTGTTGGTCATCTTTGACCTTCAAGATGCCGCTTTTTCGCCGGTAATGGGGTCGTTCCGATAAGGCCTAATCTGTTCTTTAGAGCAAGCCCTTTGATTTAAAAAAAAAAAAAAATCCGACAGACGCTCCTTCGTTAGTCACGATGCGCTCAAAGATACGCATTTTACCCACTCTATTACATGTGGAGTAGGTCATCTTTGACCTTCAATATGCCGCTTTTCGCCGGTAATGGGGTCGTTCCGATAAGGCCTAATCTGTTCTTTAGAGCAAGCCCTTTGATTTAAAAAAAAAAAAATCCGGACAGACGCTCCTTCATTAGTCACGATGCGCTCAAACATACGCATTTTACCCACTCTATTACATGTGGTGTTGGTCATCTTTGACCTTCAATATGCCGCTTTTCGCCGGTAATGGGGTCGTTCCGATAAGGCCTAATCTGTTCTTTAGAGCAAGCCCTTTGATTTAAAAAAAAAAAAAAAATCCGACAGACGCTCCTTCGTTAGTCACGATGCGCTCAAAGATACGCATTTTACCCACTCTATTACATGTGGCGTTGGTCATCTTTTTGACCTTCAATATGCCGCTTTTTGCCGGTAATGGGGTCGTTCCGATAAGGCCTAATCTGTTCTTTAGAGCAAGCCCTTTGATTTAAAAAGAAAAAAAAATCCGGACAGACGCTCCTTCATTGGTCACGATGCGCTCAAAGATGAGCATTTTACCAACTCTATTGCATGTGGGTTTGTTTCATTCATCTTTGACCTTCAAGATGCCGCTTTTTGCCGGTAATGAGGTCGTTCCGATAAGGCCTAATCTGACCATTAGAGCAAGCCCTTTGATTTAAAAAGAAAAAAAAATCCGGACAGACGCTCCTTCATTAGTCACAATGCGCTCAAACATACGCATTTTACCCACTCTATTACATGTGGTGTTGGTCATCTTTGACCTTCAAGATGCCGCTTTTTGCCGGTAATGGGGTCGTTCCGATAAGGCCTAATCTGTTCTTTAGAGCAAGCCCTTTGATTTAAAAAGAAAAAAAAAAATCCGGACAGACGCTCCTTCATTAGTCACGATGCGCTCAAAGATACGCATTTTACCCACTCTATTACACTTGGAGTAGGTCATCTTTGACCTTCAATATGCCGCTTTTTGCCGGTAATGGGGTCGTTCCGATAAGGCCTAATCTGTTCTTTAGAGCAAGCCCTTTGATTTAAAAAGAAAAAAAAATCCGACAGACGCTCCTTCATTAGGCACAATGCGCTCAAAGATACGCATTTTACCCACTCTATTACATGTGGCGTTTGTCATCTTTGACCTTCAATATGCCGCTTTTTGCCGGTAATGGGGTCGTTCCGATAAGGCCTAATCTGTTCTTTAGAGCAAGCCCTTTGATTTAAAAAGAAAAAAAAATCCGGACAGACGCTCCTTCATTAGTCACGATGCGCTCAAAGATACGCATTTTACCCACTCTATTACATGTGGCGTTGGTCATCTTTGACCTTCAATATGCCGCTTTTTGCCGGTAATGGGGTCGTTCCGATAAGGCCTAATCTGTTCTTTAGAGCAAGCCCTTTGATTTAAAAAAGAAAAAAATCCGACAGACGCTCCTTTCATTAGTCACGATGCGCTCAAAGATACGCATTTTACCCACTCTATTACATGTGGGTTTCTTTGTCATCAATGACCTTCAATATGCCGCTTTTTCTTTAGAGCCGGTAATGGGGTCGTTCCGATAAGGCCTAATCTGTTCTTTAGAGCAAGCCCTTTGATTTAAAAAGAAAAAAAATTCCGGACAGACGCTCCTTCATTGGTCACGATGCGCTCAAAGATGAGCATTTTACCAACTCTATTGCATGTGGGTTTGTTTCATTCATCTTTGACCTTCAAGATGCCGCTTTTCGCCGGTAATGGGGTCGTTCCGATAAGGCCTAATCTGTTCTTTAGAGCAAGCCCTTTGATTTAAAAAGAAAAAAAAATCCGGACAGACGCTCCTTCATTAGTCACAATGCGCTCAAACATACGCATTTTACCCACTCTATTACATGTGGTGTTGGTCATCTTTGACCTTCAAGATGCCGCTTTTCGCCGGTAATGGGGTCGTTCCGATAAGGCCTAATCTGTTCTTTAGAGCAAGCCCTTTGATTTAAAAAGAAAAAAAAATCCGGACAGACGCTCCTTCATTAGTCACAATGCGCTCAAACATACGCATTTTACCCACTCTATTACATGTGGTGTTGGTCATCTTTGACCTTCAAGATGCCGCTTTTTGCCGGTAATGGGGTCGTTCCGATAAGGCCTAATCTGTTCTTTAGAGCAAGCCCTTTGATTTAAAAAGAAAAAAAAATCCGGACAGACGCTCCTTCGTTAGTCACGATGCGCTCAAAGATACGCATTTTACCCACTCTATTACACTTGGAGTTGGTCATCTTTGACCTTCAAGATGCCGCTTTTTGCCGGTAATGGGGTCGTTCCGATAAGGCCTAATCTGTTCTTTAGAGCAAGCCCTTTGATTTAAAAAAAAAAAAAAAAATCCGACAGACGCTCCTTCATTAGTCACAATGCGCTCAAAGATACGCATTTTACCCACTCTATTACATGTGGTGTTGGTCATCTTTGACCTTCAAGATGCCGCTTTTTTTTGCCGGTAATGGGGTCGTTCTGATAAGGCCTAATCTGTTCTTTAGAGCAAGCCCTTTGATTTAAAAAAGAAAAAAAATCCGACAGACGCTCCTTTCATTAGTCACGATGCGCTCAAAGATACGCATTTTACCCACTCTATTACACTTGGAGTAGGTCATCTTTGACCTTCAATATGCCGCTTTTTGCCGGTAATGGGGTCGTTCCGATAAGGCCTAATCTGTTCTTTAGAGCAAGCCCTTTGATTTAAAAAGAAAAAAAAATCCGACAGACGCTCCTTCATTAGTCACATGCGCTCAAAGATACGCATTTTACCCACTCTATTACATGTTTGTGTTGGTCATCTTTGACCTTCAATATGCCGCTTTTTGCCGGTAATGGGGTCGTTCCGATAAGGCCTAATCTGTTCTTTAGAGCAAGCCCTTTGATTTAAAAAGAAAAAAAAATCCGGACAGACGCTCCTTCATTAGTCACAATGCGCTCAAACATACGCATTTTACCCACTTTGACCTTTCAAGATGCCGCTTTTTTGCCCGGTAATGGGGTCGTTCCGATAAGGCAATCTGTTCTTTAGAGCAAGCCCTTTCATTTAAAAAAAAAAAAAAACGGACAGACTTTCATTAGTCACGATGCGCTCAAAGATGCGCATTTTACCTCTATTACATGTGGTAGGTCATCTTTGACCTTCAATATGCCGCTTTTTGCCGTAATGGGGTCGTTCCGATAAGGCCTAATCTGTTCTTTAGAGCAAGCCCTTTGATTTAAAAAAAAAAAAAATCCGACAGACGCTCCTTCATTAGTCACGATGCGCTCAAAGATACGCATTTTACCCACTCTATTACATGTGGGTTTGGTCATTCATTTTGACCTTCAAGATGCCGCTTTTTGCCGCCGGTAATGGGGTCGTTCCGATAAGGCCTAATCTGTTCTTTAGAGCAAGCCCTTTGATTTAAAAAGAAAAAAAAAAATCCGACAGACGCTCCTTCATTAGTCACAATGCGCTCAAACATACGCATTTTACCCACTCTATTACATGTGGTGTTGGTCATCTTTGACCTTCAAGATGCCGCTTTTCGCCGGTAATGGGGTCGTTCCGATAAGGCCTAATCTGTTCTTTAGAGCAAGCCCTTTGATTTAAAAAGAAAAAAAAAATCCGGACAGACGCTCCTTCATTAGTCACGATGCGCTCAAAGATACGCATTTTACCCACTCTATTACATGTGGGTTTGTTTCATTCATCTTTGACCTTCAAGATGCCGCTTTTTTTACGGGTAATGGGGTCGTTCCGATAAGGCCTAATCTGTTCTTTAGAGCAAGCCCTTTGATTTAAAAAAGAAAAAAAAAATCCGGACAGACGCTCCTTCATTAGTCACAATGCGCTCAAAACATACGCATTTTACCCACTCTATTACATGTGGTGTTGGTCATCTTTTTGACCTTCAAGATGCCGCTTTTTGCCGGTAATGGGGTCGTTCCGATAAGGCCTAATCTGTTCTTTAGAGCAAGCCCTTTGATTTAAAAAAAAAAAAAAAATCCGGACAGACGCTCCTTCGTTAGTCACGATGCGCTCAAAGATACGCATTTTACCCACTCTATTACATGTGGCGTTGGTCATCTTTGACCTTCAATATGCCGCTTTTTGCCGGTAATGGGGTCGTTCCGATAAGGCCTAATCTGTTCTTTAGAGCAAGCCCTTTGATTTAAAAAGAAAAAAAAAAAAATCCGACAGACGCTCCTTCATTGGTCACGATGCGCTCAAAGATACGAGCATTTTACCCACTCTATTGCATGTGGGTTTGTTTCATTCATCTTTGACCTTCAAGATGCCGCTTTTCGCCGGTAATGAGGTCGTTCCGATAAGGCCTAATCTGACCATTAGAGCAAGCCCTTTGATTTAAAAAGAAAAAAAAATCCGACAGACGCTCCTTTCATTAGTCACAATGCGCTCAAACATACGCATTTTACCCACTCTATTACATGTGGTGTTGGTCATCTTTGACCTTCAAGATGCCGCTTTTTGCCGGTAATGGGGTCGTTCTGATAAGGCCTAATCTGTTCTTTAGAGCAAGCCCTTTGATTTAAAAAGAAAAAAAAAATCCGGACAGACGCTCCTTCATTAGTCACGATGCGCTCAAAGATACGCATTTTACCCACTCTATTACATGTGGTGTTGGTCATCTTTGACCTTCAATATGCCGCTTTTCGCCGGTAATGGGGTCGTTCCGATAAGGCCTAATCTGTTCTTTAGAGCAAGCCCTTTGATTTAAAAAGAAAAAAAAAATCCGACAGACGCTCCTTCATTAGTCACGATGCGCTCAAAGATACGCATTTTACCCACTCTATTACATGTGGGGTTGGTCATCTTTGACCTTCAAGATGCCGCTTTTTGCCGGTAATGGGGTCGTTCCGATAAGGCCTAATCTGTTCTTAGAGCAAGCCCTTTGATTTAAAAAGAAAAAAAAATCCGACAGACGCTCCTTCATTAGTCACAATGCGCTCAAACATACGCATTTTACCCACTCTATTACATGTGGTGTTGGTCATCTTTGACCTTCAAGATGCCGCTTTTTGCCGGTAATGGGGTCGTTCCGATAAGGCCTAATCTGTTCTTTAGAGCAAGCCCTTTGATTTAAAAAGAAAAAAAATCCGGACAGACGCTCCTTCATTTAGTCACGATGCGCTCAAAGATACGCATTTTACCCACTCTATTACATGTGGGGTTGGTCATCTTTGACCTTCAATATGCCGCTTTTTTTCCGGTAATGGGGTCGTTCCGATAAGGCCTAATCTGTTCTTTAGAGCAAGCCCTTTGATTTAAAAAGAAAAAAAATCCGGACAGACGCTCCTTCATTAGTCACGATGCGCTCAAAGATACGCATTTTACCCACTCTATTACATGTGGTGTTGGTCATCTTTGACCTTCAAGATGCCGCTTTTTGCCGGTAATGGGGTCGTTCCGATAAGGCCTAATCTGTTCTTTAGAGCAAGCCCTTTGATTTAAAAAGAAAAAAAAATCCGGACAGACGCTCCTTCATTAGTCACAATGCGCTCAAACATACGCATTTTACCCACTCTATTACATGTGGTGTTGGTCATCTTTGACCTTCAAGATGCTGCTTTTTTAAAAAGAAAAAAAAAATCGGTAATGGGGTCGTTCCGATAAGGCCTAATCTGTTCTTTAGAGCAAGCCCTTTGATTTAAAAAGAAAAAAAAATCCAGACAGACGCTCCTTCGTTAGTCACGATGCGCTCAAAGATACGCATTTTACCCACTCTATTACATGTGGCGTTGGTCATCTTTGACCTTCAATATGCCGCTTTTCGCCGGTAATGGGGTCGTTCCGATAAGGCCTAATCTGTTCTTTAGAGCAAGCCCTTTGATTTAAAAAGAAAAAAAAATCCGACAGACGCTCCTTCGTTAGTCACGAATGCGCTCAAAGATACGCATTTTACCCACTCTATTACATGTGGCGTTGGTCATCTTTGACCTTCAATATGCCGCTTTTCGCCGGTAATGGGGTCGTTCCGATAAGGCCTAATCTGTTCTTTAGAGCAAGCCCTTTGATTTAAAAAGAAAAAAAAATCCGGACAGACGCTCCTTCATTGGTCACGATGCGCTCAAAGATGAGCATTTTACCAACTCTATTGCATGTGGGTTTGTTTCATTCATCTTTGACCTTCAAGATGCCGCTTTTTTGCATGTGGGTTTGTTTCATTCATCGGTAAATGAGGTCGTTCCGATAAGGTCTAATCTGACCATTAGAGCAAGCCCTTCGATTTAAAAAGAAAAAAAAATCCGGACAGACGCTCCTTCATTAGTCACAATGCGCTCAAACATACGCATTTTACCCACTCTATTACATGTGGTGTTGGTCATCTTTGACCTTCAAGATGCCGCTTTTTGCCGGTAATGGGGTCGTTCCGATAAGGCCTAATCTGTTCTTTAGAGCAAGCCCTTTGATTTAAAAAGAAAAAAAAATTCGGACAGACGCTCCTTCGTTAGTCACGATGCGCTCAAAGATACGCATTTTACCCACTCTATTACACTTGGAGTAGGTCATCTTTGACCTTCAATATGCCGCTTTTTGCTGTGGTGTTGGTCATCTTTGACCTTCAAGTATGCGGTGGGTGATCGCCAAGCTGCTATTTCATCCTCCCAAATATGCGAGATGTACTTCCGCCAAGCAGCCATGGATTGGCCCCTTTCAAAGTGATTGAAGAGGGTAGTGACAACATTATCAAGATTCAGATGCACAATCGACACCCCGAGTAGAGCAGGCGCAAGGCCGTAGACCAATCAAGGAAAAGTGGGTTAACACTAGAAATGTTAAGCCCTTCGCCGACAGAGGCGCCGGCCCTTGTGGTTATGTCGCCACAGCACTCTTCATATTCGGAGGAGGTCGCTAGTGCAAACCGGGCGGCGCTTCTTTTGAGTATTGAGGGTCAAATACTAGACGGATCGGGGAGCATCGCTCCAGTTATATGGGCACGACCCCGCAGCTTGGTGTTAAAGTTTCAATGGAAACGCGACCCTCCTAATCTTCCCAGACCGTGGCGTTTGGAATTGAAACTTGGGGAGAGGGAGCGGGTCGCGGAAAGGGGAATTCTACCGAACTGCGAGGAAATCTCGTGAGTTTGCAACAAAGGGGGGGAATCGCAACAAGAGTTATAGTGTAGCATATACCAACCAAAATTGTGTTGTGTTGGGTAGGTTCGAGCCAGCGTAATGCAATAGGAATCATCAATAGTCAGCAATGGCTAGTAGAAATATAGTCGGCATTGCCTGTAAAAGGGCAGAATTGAAAGATCGTGGAATCGAAAACAAAAGGACAAGTCGCAGAGCTCGGGTGGCCCGCGATAGCGGTCACGCGAGTGGGAATATTTGATCAACCAGGTCGCGACCTCTTATAAGTCGCAGGCCGAGAAACCCAGGGATAAGCGCTTTGTTAAAGATGTTTGCAGTATCGGCGGCGGTCGCGGGCGCCTAGTTAGAACCTTTCGTCACTATGGTAACATAGGCGGCGGGTGGGTGGCGGGTCGGCGGCGGCGGTTAAGTAAATAATCCTTTACTGGGCGGCCGGGAAAGCGCGAGACAGTCGCGGCCTCTCCCAGTCAAAACAAAGACACGCGTGCGCAAGTACTGAACGGTCAAAGGTCATCCATCATGCGGAACGGCTGCCGATTGGTCGGTCGGCCCCGTAGCGGCAAAAAGGGACCGGGTACTATGTAGTATAGCCGGTATGTTGAAATCATCAGTCGATTGACTGGTGGCAGTACAGTAAAGACGTGAAGGCAGATTTGCTGTATTTTGTTACACATTTTTCAGCTTGTTGCGGTTTTCAACACTCCTAATTGATTTTTCGTTTATAGGTAGGATCCTGGTGGATCTTCATCGGCGCAGACGACGGAGGGCTGGGGCAGTCATGATGGCTGACCTAGGCCCTGATGAAGCAAAACTGGGGTGGGTCGCGCCCACTTCCCCAGCACGTGTAGAGGAATCGGGGTCGATGCAGTCGATCAGCCGATGGAAGGAGTCCAGGACGCTGAGGGGGACGCAGGTGCTTATGGCACATCATCGCCCCTGACGCAGGGGATGGATGGGAGCGGGGCAGTTTCGACTGTGCCCGACGACGAGGCTGCTGGCGGTGAGGACGCCGACGCTGACCGGGGAGCCAGAACCTCCGAAGTCGCTGGGCGTGGCGGACGAGGTACAGCAGGCAGGAGAGGAAGAACCGGAGCGTGTCGCGCAGCGACCACTTCACCAAAGCCTGACGGGTCGAAAGCCCCGCTGGTGACGGTGGGTGGCGCAAAGCGTCGCGGCCCCCCACCTCAAACGCGAACCGACCAAGAAAGAGGAACGGCGGTTCTTTTTGCGGAGCCATACACACGTCAGGTGTTGTATGCCAACCGTACGTGGGGGATCACCCTGAGGAAGGTGTTTTTTGGCGGACCACATCACCGGGCAACCTCAACATTCCTACCAGAAGTCGGGGAGCCGGGGGGGCGTGCGGCCACCTCAGTGGTTGGCGCGATCCCCAATGATTTTTCGCCATGGGATACAGGTGACCGGAGCTACGGTGGCGTGCAGTAGGGAAGGTGGCGAACCAGACGGGTCATACCGCCTTTCCCAAGCTAGTTCCTGAGGTGACATTCTCGGCGGCCCGACTCCCGGTGGATAAGCTCACCCACAAGAGTGTGAGGCTCTTGTTTATAGCTTTTCTGGAAGCTGGGATGAGGTGTCCGGTCGCGGGATGCGAGTCTTGGGCAGCACTGGATGCAGACAATAAGTTTGCTCTGCCACAACCCCAAGCCATGTTGACTCGGGATCGTCAATTCTTGACCAGGCGACCCGACAACTGCGCAAAGCTGGACGCGACACTTGTGTGTGCACCGCGGACCCAGTCTCAACGGGAGCATGGGTGGGATGGGTTTGAGTGCGTTATTGAGCACTGGGCCCATTTCCACATGAAAGGGGGGATGCTGTTTCTCTGCTCCTTGTTGCAGTGGAATGGCAATAGAGATGCTGCCGCCAACATGTCAGAACGCCATGTTTCCGTCTCTGACAGCAGCTGTTCAACACATGGTTGTTGAACACATGAATGAGGTCGACCTCAAGAAGGCGGAACTCTTGGAGTCGCGAGAAAGGCTCGCCATCGCGCCAAGAACAGGGACGCGAGGAGTGAGGAGGACGACGACGAAGCGCTGGGCGGGAGACATTAGTTCACCCCGCTCAGTCGCACAGCAGCTGGTGCTCGAATTTATGAATATTTACGTATCTCATATTCGAGCTCCCACAGTTTATCGGGCGCAAGAAATGGTTCCCCGATGCTAAGCTAGCGCGAGTCTTGGTGGGCTTCCATCTACGAGAAGTGGACATGGAGCATAGTGTGATGCAGGCCCTCTTCGTCGGTGTGCGGCTTGCTGCCCCTCGGCGACCCCTCGACATCAGCCCAACAGCCAAGAAGTCTTGCCAAAGATCCTACAAGTAGTTAGCAAGTCGACCGCGACTCGAGCTCCTGAGCCTGTGGTCACACCCGTGCCTGCGCGGCATAGTGTGATGCAGCTTCTCCAAGTCGGTAAAGGGCTTGCTGCCCCTCGCCGACCCGGGACGCCGCTTCCAACAGTCAAGAGTTCCCTGCGACCTGGGTCACCAGCTCGTCGGAGTACCCATCTACGTGTCGAGAGGGACGACGCTTGGAGAGAGCTTAATGGACTGAAAGCGGAGTTGGAAACGGAGCAGCAGCTGCAAGCAACCTTCCACCGCTGAGGTACAGGCTGTCCGGCGAGGTACTCCGCGGCAGCGCGAGATCTAAGCAAAGCCAATGGCGTCGAGTTGGGCCATTGGCGGGCGGGCGTCATAGGCAAATTCCGCAAGGGGAGTTTGCGTGCAGCGCCCCCGCCAAGTAGGGCGGAGCTGCAGTGGTTGTCAGAGGGAGCTGGCTCGTGCCGATGGCGCGACCACCGCCAAACTTCAGACGCGACTGGAGGGACACTACGGAACCTGATGAACGACCAGCATGGGAGATCGCCAATGCGCGCGCGATATGCTGACTGCCCACAAGAAGGCTGTCCCCGAGTTTGACGTGCACTCGCTGTCTACACCTGTGTACGACAGCTGGTTGCCAGGCTCGAGGACTTCATGCGTCAGACTCTGGCCCCTCATCTACCCAGCACCACATCGGCAGAACTCTCTCTGGCCGATGAACTCCGTGCGGCGCCCGAGCGTTCCTCGTCCTGTATCGTGGTTGACAAGCTCAACACGACCACAGACGGGGACGCCATTGTGGTAAAGGAGTTGGCCCCCGCGCAGCAAGAGGCCAGATTATATAAAGAGTTCACAAGCAGCAACGAACGGTTTATAACATGGACCGCATGCATCGGCAAGGCGCGAAGAATGCGACCACATTTGCGATGTTGGCAACCTTTCAGGAGCTGATCGGCAATCTGCATGCCACCTGACTGTGCAGAATCGCGATTTAAGGGAGATCGCGACCCAGGGTCTGGATACAGTCTCAGGTTACTTGCAGTCCGCCACTCTGGAACAAGAACTGACGATTGCTATGATTGGTCTTAGAGCATTGGAGCAGCATCAGACTCCGTTAAGATGACGAGGGAGGTCTGAGAAGGTCGTAGAGCGGAGGGAGGAACGCCGGGGGCGAGGGGTCCAGGCCTGATCAGCGCGTCTCCGGAACCCAAGTGGTTGAAAGATTATGTGAAAAGTTGAGTTTGTTGAAGTGTAGAATATTTTATATTTATATGGGAATTATTAATGACTATGTTAGAACACTGGAAATAATTGGAACAGTCAACGTATTAATATTTACATAATTGGTTTTATTGTAGTAACAGATAAAGGAATCTTTTAATGATGTATGACATGTTTAAATGCCGAATTTGGTATTGTGTAGCAGTTCAAGTTAAATTGAGATACGCTTTAAATTTAAATTGTGTCCGTCATAAAATGATTTTAAGTAAGCAGTTATGAATTAAGAAGGTTATGATTAAATGAATATACAAAAACTTATGTATCAAAAAATGGGAGAAATGGAATATTCACAGACTGTAAATTAGGCTTCATGTGTACTATATTTTATATGCAAATTAGATCTTGTGTGTATTATATTGTCGGATCACAAATAAAAAAGTTAAAGCTACCAGATGTTTGTCATCAACTCCTCACCGGGATGCCAGAATTCATATCGTACAAAGATTACTCTGATCTACAGATATGTTTAGTGAGAATCTCGTTGCAATCAATGTGAGCTATGAACGTTTTTTTCGCGCCAAAGTTACTATCTCTAAAATCAATACTGTGTTGAAGAAGGTTTCGAGTGGATTTACGACTTTGGTCATATTATTCTATAAACTTTTCTTGTGTGTCAAAGCTATAATCGTTATGATAAAGGAAGTGTTCAAGTGAATCTCTAAATAAATAGACAGTGCTTAAAGATATTTTACATGGACTATCTAGACGATTAATTTGTGTAAATAATGTGGAAAAGACCTATACATCATGGATTATCAGTGATTCATCCCCCTATTTCAATGAACAATGTGTTAATCGGTGTTGTACGCTGTGACTATTCAGGATATTATAATACAGTGACTTTATTTTATTTCTTCATTTCATTATTGTAACTGAGTACAACACTGGACTATATTTGATTTTGCATGGATACCTTATTCGTATATCTTGTGTATTGATAGCATTTTAGCGTGTATGTTTCTTTTCATTTATTAGACATTTAATAGTTACTTTCATATATATTTGATGATACACATATTTATATATATTTTTTTCTACTGCTTATTGGAATTTGTACCTACAAACGAGTCACCCAAACTAATTCACGTCGACTAATCCCACCTGTCATTTATCACCGCCTCCCCGCGGTTTGATTATGTTAGTGGAGTCGCACTACGACGCGTGCACGCCTCTGGCTGTTTACAGTCACACGCGTGTAGATCAGCCTTATCAGGCTGAGCTGTCGTCAACTGACTCGCTAATTGACTATTAACTCTAATATTGATTTGATGAGTTAAGGTTGTTTGGGTGATGAGTTTTATCCATGTTTAATTCAATTGATTTATATGTATACATGCTTTATTAATTTGGTTGTATCAGCTGAATCTCTGTGTGTCTTTTTATTTCTTTTGTAATTTGTAAGTAGTTTCTAAGAGGGAGAAGGATGACACACAGAAATCTAGCTGTGGCATAGACTGTTCTCAACAAGCTAGTTGGTGACAGCCTAGCCTGTTCAGTCTACTCAGTCTCCGCAGTGTAACCCACGGAGTTGTTATATAAACAGGATCGTGGGGAGCATCGCTCAGTTATATGGGCGCGACCCGCAGCAGTGTTAAAGTTTCAATGGAAACGTGATCCTCCTAATCTTCCCAGACCGTGGCGTTTGGAATTGAAACTTGGGGAGAGGAGGCGGTGTCGCTGAAAGAAATTCTACCAAACTGCGAGGAAATCGCATGAGTTTGCAACAAGGGGGAATCGCAACAAGAGTTATAGGTCGCATATACCCACCAAAATTGTGTTGTGTTGGGTAGGTTCGAGCCGGCGTAGTGCAATAGGAATCATCAATAGTCAGCAATAGCTAGTGGAATATAGTTGGCATTGCCTGTAAAAGGGCAGAATTGAAAGATCGTGGAATCGAAAACAAAGGACAAGTCGCAGAGCTCGGTGGCCGCAATAGCTGTCACGCGAGTGAGGAATATTTTGATCAACCAGGTCGCGACCTCTTACAAGTCGCAGGCCGAACAACCCAGGGATAAGCACTTTGTTAAAGATGTTTGCAGTATCGGCGGTCGCGGCGACCTAGTTAGAGCCTTCGTCACTATGGTAACATAGGCGGTGGCGGATGGTGGGTCGTCGGCGGCGGCTAAGTAAATAATCCCTTTACTGGGCGGCCGGGAAGCGAGACAGTGCGGGCTCTACCAGTCAAAACAAAGACACGTGTTATTGTACTGAACGCAAAGGTCATCCATCATGCGGAACGGCTGCCCGATTGGTCGGTCGGCCCCAGCGCAAAAAAGGGACCGGGTACTATGTAGTATAGCCGGTGTGTTGAAATCATCAGTCGATTGACTGGTGGCAGTACAGTAAAGACGTGAAGGCGGATTTGCTGTATTTTGTTACACATTTTCAGCTTGTTGTGGTTTTCAATGCTCCTGGGTGATTTTTCGTTTATAGGTAGGATCCTGTGGTGGATCTTCATGGCGCAGACGACGGCGTGGAGGGCTGGGGCAGTCATGATGGGTGACCTAGGCCCTGATGAAGCAAAATCGGGGGGTGGTCGCGCCCACTTCCCCAGCACGTGTAGAGGAATCGGGGGTCGACGTTGCAGTCGATCAGCCGATGGAAGGAGTCCAGGACGCTGAGGGGGACGAGGTGATTATGGCACGATCGCCACCCCCTGGCGCAGGGATGGATGGGAGCGGGGCAGTTCGACTGTGCTCGACGACGAGCGCTGGGCGGGGGACATTAGTTCACCCCCGCCAGTCGCACAGCAGCTGGTGCTTGAGTTTATGAGCATTTACGGTGTCATATCGAGGCAAAGAAATGGTTCCCGATGCTAAGCTAGCGTGAGTCTTAGTGGGCTTCCATCTACGAAAGTGGACATGGAGAAGCAACCCCTGTGGATAGTGCCCACAAGACTGGCTCGATGTGCGAGAAGACCTCGCACGGGGGACGTCCGCTCAGCTCGCATTACACGGTGACAGCTCCCAAAGGGCCGAGCCGGTACAGTGAGATGGCAGTTGCCGCAACCTGGTGCGCACCAGCAAAGTGGTACAGTGGTTGTCGGAGGGGAGCTGGCTCGTGCCGATGGCGTGGACCGCCCGACTTCGGGCAGCTGACTAGCGGGCGTTGCAAGATCTGATGAACGACCAGCGTGGGGAGATCGCCAATGAGCGATATGGTGACTGCCCACAAGAAGGCTGTTTACGAGTTCGACGTGCACTCGGCTGTCTACCACCCAGTGTACGACAGCTGGTTGTCGGACTCGAGGACTTCATGCGTCAGATTCTGGCCCCTCATCTACCCAGCACCACATCGCCCAGAACTCTCTGGCCCAATGAACTCCAGCGCGGTAGCCAGAGGCGTTCCTCGTCCTGTATTGTTGTGGTTGACAGGCTCCAGCAAGCCACAGACGAGGCAGCTTCATTGCGGGAGTTGGCCCTTGCCCAAGAGGAGGTTAAAAGGGGTTCACGGCAAGGACGGGAATTGACCCATGCATCCAAAAAGGCGAAGAATGGGCCCATTGGCGAGAATGTCCCCCCAAACCCTTTCAGAACTGATCGGGAACCCCCCCT